>CAIGRN010191713.1:0-11511 GCA_903798345.1 Fraxinus anomala
TTTTTTTTTTTTTTTTTAGAGTATCAAACGATGTTTGGTCACCCTTTTTACGAGCTCACAAGCCGCTCATGAACTCAACAAGTCGAGCCTTGAGGCTCATCGTACAAGCTCCCTGCTCGTCCCGAAATGAGCCCAAACCGTCCATAGGCAGAGCTTCAACGAGCAGACGAGCTATTGATCCTTTTGCCACCTCTAGCATTTTTTTTATAAATATTGTTTATTTCAAGGTCCATGTACCCACGAGCTCGTTCAAGCATAAGCCGAGCCATGAGCTCGAGTATTTTTTTTTTAGAATATCAAACGATGTTTGGTCACTTCTTTTACGAGCTCACAAGCCGCTCACAAGCTCAACAAGTGTAGCCTTGCGGCTCACTGTACGAGCTCCTCGCTCGTCCCGAAATTAGCCCAAACCGTCCATAGGCAAAGCTTCAACAAGAAGACGAGCTACTAACCATTTTGCCACCTCTAGAATAGACAGTTTAGGTTTAATCCTTGAAAGGATTTAATATCTTACATGTTTCATTAAGATTAAATTTACTATTTGGCACTATAACTTTAAAATTACGTTTGTTTTGTATATCTAGCATTTTTTATAAATATTGTTTATTTCAAACCCTATAAATCTATTAAAATTAATATTTTAATTTAGCTAGCACGTCATAGTCATATTATATGAAATTATTTATTTATATTATACATATAATTTTTGTAATATAGTTTAACACATCAACATATGATATATATTTGTTATTTCATATATTACTAAATTAATTAGGATAATATTGTCAATTTAAGAGTTCAATAAAATGCAGATTTAGCAAGTTGAAATGTAGAGTTTATTTTAGCTTCTCTAAAATAAACACTGCTTAACTTTAACTAACCTTTAATATAAAAATGTAATAGCCTCATTAGGAAAGGGAATGGCCTCTTTCCATGAAATTTTCTACCCCAATGATCAATTCTTGATAAATTCAAAATCTAGATGTTCAAAAAATATATAAGTAAACATATTACGTTGTTTCGAACTTCTTGATCAAGAAAAACTCTAATATCAAGTAACACCTTTTCTTCAAGAATATTAGTAGAATTTAAGTGGTTGAATTGTCGTAGTCGGGGTTGGGTGTTTGTGATTTTACATTTGAAATTGGTAGCTCAAAAGTGGTTGAATACCATGTGATACAATCAGCTACGAATCTCTTTAATATACTCAAAATGTGATGTAAGCCGATAATAGATGTTAGCTATATACTAACCACCCAACAAAAGATGACCGTAATCCATTCACAATAAATATGGGCTCAAAATAACGTTTGCATGCTAGATTCAAATGAATCATAAACCTGAAATCTTCACTTTTCAAACCGTCAAAATTCAGTTGCTAAAACAATGAGTTAAAAATTCAGTGGGTTGAGATGAAACTCGTTTACAATCTTAAAGTCACGACAACTGACATGAATGATGTTTATTCTTCACTTTTCCTCACTATTTCTGTGTTTCTTTTAAATTTGAAAGGTTAAGAAGGATGGTGGTCGGATCCATGAAGTTGTATGATAAACAAAGGCAAAATAACTTGGGATATCAAAATCTTTGGTAATATGTTTTAGAGGTTGGGATTTGTCTAGTGGACAGAATAATCAATGCCAAGAAAAATCATTGAAAACGAATAGAAAAAAGATTTAACATGAGTTTTAGAAAAAATATTATATTACCAAGGACATGCTTGCTTGTCGATACAGGCTACAAAATGCACCAGAAATTCGAACCTTCACATCATCAACTGCCTAAAACCATGAGAACGGCATATAGACAAGTAGTAAAATAAGATTTTCATTACACTCTATTGTCTGGGTCCATCCATGTTCACTTCCCACAACCTAAAAGTAGCACATTATATGTACATATACTAAATCAAATGCCCAAAAAAAAAGTTTTTATTTCATAAATCAGATACTTGAAATTTTTAGACTTTCAACAAGCTTTCGTGTCTGTCAAAGAACCTTTCCTAGTTTTCTCTTTCAGCACAAACGTTATGTAACTGTGAATTGAATACTAAATTTTGGTTAGAATTTGCTATAATAAACATTCTATACAATGCTTTCTTGAATAAAAATGGAAAAGAAATTACCTTGACCTTCAACAAATCTATGCAAACAAAAGGTCGAAGTTCGGTTGAAGGGCGAACCACCCCGGAAAGCAATCCCAGCCACCGAAGAGCACAGGTTCAATCTGTTAATAGGTCCAATAGCAGCAGCTGCTCTGCCAAGCCAGCTATTATATATACATACAATGTGAACCTAACGCCCAGTCCTTTAAACCCCTGGGGAACTAGGATTTCATCTGGGCGCGCCGACACTTCAGGGCCGGTCATTACTTGATTGCTGCAGAGGAATCCATCCAATGGTCCTCTCAAAGGATCTAACAACAGACTTGAACCCGTTTCCCCGTCTGCTCCACGGAGACAGAGCGCCGCCGGTTAAGTAGTGGCCACATCAAGCCTTCCGTCGCCTTAATGCCCCCACTTGGGTCACAGGTACGCGTAGCTATACCCGGCGATCAACCGTCTCAGCAAACATAATATAAAGTGGGAAATATTTTTTGAGATTCTCGATGTGGGATATTATATTTGAAAATACAGAAAATTCTACGCTTAATCTCGTCCAGCGGTGCGGCGATGTTGCAGCTCAGATACCTCGAGCCCTCCGCCCTCTCTTAAACCGGCATTTTTTTTATCTCTGTAAAGCATGGATTTTTTGAGGGTTTTGCTTTGCGAAGAGTACCGTAGATGAACGGGATCTACGAAGACGATTTTCGGGTAACAAAATGGGCTTGACAACCATCGACAAAACCAGGCCGAGTTATGGCCCAAAATGTTAACGTGCATATTAATTGCGATAACCTCTTATTCATCTTCTGCTTTTTATAAATGAATCACTGGGTTTTAAAATGCTCTTTTAATCAAATAAAACATTCTTAGAAAATTATCCAACTACTTAAACCCAGTTTGGTAGGAATTAAAATCTAAATTTTAATCGAAATTAAAGTCATCGATTAATTTTAAATATGTATTCCATCATCTGATTTTAATCCTACCAAATAGGAGCTAATCTCAAAGGACATTTCTGACTTTTCAAAAGTCAAGCCAAACGAGCCTTCCTTCTCTAACAACTTAAAAGGCTTAGATCATCATATATAGTATAGTCATAGCCAATGTAGGAAAAAAAGAATATGATTTCTTGGTGAAAATTTTGTTTTTCAAATCGCATTGTTTAATCGTGATTAACTAGCATTCATGTTATTGGTAATTAATGTTGTATTTGTGCAATTTTTAAGAAGATATTTAAGTTCAATAATGAGGAAAAATCAGCACTTAATGGATATCATTTATGATAATTTGTACCTAATATATGAAAGTATACAGCATCATCCTAGACGAATGAAAATCTTTAGTTTACCGTTAAAAATTAAAAAAAAAATAAAATTAAGGAAATTGAATATTTGATTATTGTTGAACTCGATGTGAACTTGTACTTGTATGCTTAACGAAAAACTAAGAAATTAAACTCTACATACAAAGTGTGGTGTGCGAATTGCTGCACATGACTCAATAGCAATTCTCCTCTGAAATGGGATTAGCTTATACAAAACTAGAAAATCATCGTCGTTCTAGGACTACAATATTATAGCACAATTTTCTACTAAAACAAGCAATTGCCAGCATGGTACAATCCGAAAATTTCTAAGATATTTCCTTGTGCAAAAGGTTCATTTGTAAATCAAAGCTCAAAATATGAATACTATGGTCATTGGTCGTCTTTTCTTTTACTACTGTCCTCCGGAGGAAGTGCTGTGAACTGGATGATCCTTCGAACTTGGGCAGCATCGACGTGGAACCTCTCGGCAATTTGAGGAACATCCATAGGACCATCATGATCATCAGCCTTGCCTTGGTGCAGCAGGATGATTTGGCGTATTTGTGCCACATTTAGGGTTCCAGAAGGAGCAGGTCTTGCCTCGTATCTGCTGGAATCTGGTGTCGTATTCCTTAGTTTAGGCAAAGGCCTTTTGTACTTCTCCACCAAAGAGGCCTGTGAAAATAGTTCAGGGTCAATAATAGATTCGCTTGATATAAACAAGAATAGCCGAAGGACTCAAATCATTCAAATTCACCATCAGCACGGAATGGCAAAAATTGATTTGTATAGCCAACCTCAAAATTGTTAAGATGAAGGCTTGGTTTAAAAATACTCCATTTAGACCATTCCAATTCAACATCTGTAACATAACACAACTGATTGCAAACTTGTGCCTGATAATTCCCAAAAAAAAACCCAAAATGTCACAAATATAACCCTAGCAAAAACTAGAAGCTGAGCTCAATTCTGAAGAATTGGACAAACATTAAGTGTACAAGGCATTAGGATTTATGTCAAGATTTCACAAAATTTCTGCTACAATGAGTAGCAGAAAACAAATAGCATCATGGTACAAGAACTGTCAGGCTTTCTCAAAAATGAAGCAAGCAAGGTGCCATCTAGCCATTTATACATTGATCTACTGCCCCCCCACGAATTTTCTCCTTGATCAGACAATCTCGGTAGCACAAGGTATCCTCCCAAGGCTTGACTAGTTAATGAAGATGGAAAAATTGTCACAAGCCAATCAAATATTTCTCAGTAATTAAACTAGCTTCTTGTGAATAATTGACCAAGATCTTATAAGTGAATTATGAAGGAGAAAGAAGCATTGCAATATTAGTTAAATAATGACTTCAAAGGTTTTAATGAATCACACACGAGTGCCTTACCATAGCTGTTTATACTATGCCTATACGGGAAACATTATAAGCAAACGCCATCAAATCAAAGAAAAGCTCTTCTCATGATTCAATTTAAAGGAACTATGCACTGAAGCGAGGCGTTCAGGCATCAAAAATTTAATATTGCAGATTTATCAGGAGAATTTGTTTATGAACTTTAAAAGCTTTAACGTTAACCAGCTTAAAAAACACACCTCACCCATCTCAAACTTTCCTCCAGGCTTTGATTGAATTCTACCCACCATTTGACTAAGCATAGCATCATATCCCGGATCTCGTTCTTCAAGGACATTTTCTGCATTCACTCTAGCTGCATCCTCTAAGTTATTATGAGAGAAAACAGAGAAGATAAATTTTCCACCAGAAACATAAATTCAGTCTACATTACTCATTCATAAATGCCTCTGAATTTATGTTTTTAACAGTATTGAAACATTTCTATGCTTATTTCCATGGTGACCATCTACTACATTGTTTGATACACAAAGCAATAAAAACAAGTAAAAAACACTATCATAAAAGAGCTCCTTTAGTTGTTATCCAACTAATCTTTTAGCATTATGCGGATAAAATTGCTCATTTAAGCCTTTTAAGCTCTATACCATGTTAATCCCAGCTTAAGCTTATAGAAGGGCCACTTTCAAATCATGATTTCTACCTTCTCACTTTATGGGTCGAAACAGTATGAATTGACCCTGTATAATTTTAACAGTACACTCATACTCAATATTACCCCATACATAAGCATTTAAATTATACAAAAATTTGAGAAATACGGTGAACAAATTAAGAATTTTACCGTACATAAGCAGCAAATTAAAAAATAAATAAATAATCCTGGAAATTAATGTACAAAAAATTTACCAGAATCAACGTCATTAACGGGAACCTTTACGCTAGGAACCGCTGGTGGGTTTTCACCAATGGGTTTCTTGATCTTCGACGACACTGAAGGCGTGGTATCGACTCCCGTGCTGCCGATCCTTCCAGCTGCTCGACGAAATGCCTGACCCATTACTCTCAAATTTTAGTCCACTTAAACGGGTATTATATAACAATACCATTTTGATGTCCAACACTTCGTTCATTCCGCCCTTTTATACGGGCCTCGTACATATTCCTCTTAATCTGGCCCAGTCCAGTCCATCATTCTATACGGCTGCACAGCGCCTTACCTATTCCTCACGGGCCGATGTATCTGGCCCAGTAATGAAATAACAATGATTTAGCTCTAATCTTTTACTCAACATAGAAGAGAAGTAATGTTTGCATTTGAAAATAAAAATGTTACCAACTTTTACGTCTTTTAAACTTTAGAAAACATGCTCCTAAGAATCAACTTCCAATTAAGAAATTAAAATTAAATTCTAATAAATTGCACTAAAATAGCGAATGAAAGTGGATAAATTTAAAGTCTATCAGATACTGCCTCCCTACCTTAAGTGTATGTATTACCACCAAATAAACGTATGTACAAACTAGAAATGCAATAAAATAAAAATAAAAAATAAAAAGAGAAAATACGGTCTCTTCATTGTATCTATGTTGTAGGTTTGATCTTTTCTATAATTTGTTATGTATTGAAGGTACGGTTCCTAGTTGATTTATGTTTACGTGAAAATCATGCATTTTCAAGATATGTGGTTGATTTCAAGGAAAGATTGATTTAATATTAAACTTTCCTTAAGTTTACTAATTACCGTATCAAATAAATTTTATGAGATATAATGGTATACATCGTTTTTCTTGATGATTTTTAGGTTAGTTTTGATTGAAAACTTGTGCATTACTTTGCATAAGTAAGAAATCAAGTGACAAATTAACTACTTTGAAAACTCTCACACCCATTCGAGACTTGCTATACAAAGGACCGTTAGAATCATGCAAGGCCGAACAAACTTTATGCTTCATTGATTATATTCAAAGAAAATTGTTGTTTTTCAACCATATCCGAAGAAACAAATCAAAGCGTGAATGTTCAATTGAGTTAAAAGATCAAGTTGTTTGGTATGAGTTAAGAATTGTGATTAATCCAGGTGATAGTTGCAGCCAATAGTGAAGTGACGATAAAGTCAACATCGGAGGGTTTGATTCCACTTTTACAACAAGTCAAAAGAAGAAGAAAACGAGGGAATTGTTTTTAAATTTCTTTTGATTGTTATATATTAACTTTGTGAAATTACAAAAGTGAGATTATTTTATTTTTTATCGATTGATTAATTGGACTGTTTGAGGTTTATCATGCTATATCCAACGTTCATGTTTTAATATTTTAGTTATTTTTCGCAATTAATTAAAACCTTTGAACACCGATACAATCTACTCGCTGCCATCAGAATTGTTGAAAACTTGGTTTGAGAACTAAAATATATTTTCAATTTACTAGGTTTTAGAATTTACAGAATCGTATAAGACCGATAGCGAAAGTCGAAATTGGTTTGACATTCAATTTGATAACATGTAAGAAATTGGGACATCGAAATCAGTTTTATCTTTTCTTTTTAAAAGAAGAAGAATATTTATTTATATGCCTTGATATTTGATCTGAATTTGACCACTTAATTCTCGACGCCTTTACTATTGTAAATCAATGTATAAAATATGGCAATGGTGTTTGAAATCAAGAGAAGGAAAAGAGTGGAATACTTTTGTTTGTGGGCATGGTGATTGATGTTAGGGGATAAAGAACTCGAGATTCTCTATGATTTTATTCACAGTGTAGAGATTTTTGTCCTCGTACAATTCGCAGAACTACAAGATGCCCTGTCGATTAGTCATAATAATATTAATTGGACCAAGTTAATTCACATGCAGTCCACTGTGATGGTACTTTGAAATACCCTTTCGTAATTCAACAATATTTTTATCTTTAACATTCAATTTTACTACTCTCAATATGCCCATCTCTTACTTTCAGTGGCTTCCCTCCAAACTAGTATATTATTTCCTTGAATTTTCTTTGTATATACTATTTAATTGGGTCAATATATGGAGTATTTTGAATGCATTCCCTCCCAATTCGGAGTGTCAAACTCACTCTATATTTTAAAATGTTGATTTGAAGAGTTTATTGGATCATAATTTTAAAGATTGACTTTTTACGACAGAAAGTTTTGCTTTTAAAGAAGTTATTGGATATGCTCTAAGAGACCTTATTTTCCATATATGGTGACCGACGGAGGGATCGATTATAAGAGGTGAAATCACATTTTTACGTACTGACGATGAATGGGGCTAAATGATTTTTCAGAAGTAAAAATAATCCGATCATCTTTCAAGACGAACATCGAAAGACTTCCCCAACAGATTTTAGAGGAAATTAAAACCCTAATTCTACATGGTGTTTGGTTTCCATTTCCAAGTTAGTTTTGCATGCATAACAGCATAGGGGTGGGGGTTCAGATGGGTGACAAAAACAATATCACTTGAAGTGGTCTGCATAAATGGAGACATCAAATTGAAATGGAGAAAAGACCCCTTACTATACCACTCACTTCCCTCTCAAATTACGAACAGACAACCAAATTGTACCTCTGTCTTGTGATAAGTTACTTTACCTTCAAATTTGATTCCATTTCTTGATTTCCCTTTAGACATCCAAATCTTCATCAACCGTTCAATTTTCACTACAAACAAACATGAAGTGACTAGTCATTGTGCATGTTTAACTAATATTGGCAAGTTTATAAATTAAGTTGGTCCAAACTCAACTATAATAATTGAAATTTATTTACTTTTTACCATGTTGGTTATCAATTTAACGCAACTCTCATTTTCTATTTAGGTATAAGATGAATTACGAATAAATATTTGCCGAGTTCAACTATTTTGTATTTTCAAGTCTAGTGAGAAAATGGCATGGACATGCAATCTTTGAGACGTTAGCATTGGATAGGATTAAAAAAGAGAAATAAGTGAAAATCTTGTTTAATTACTTGTTTGGTAATGTGAACTAATATTATGAGGAAAAGAAGCTCAAATCTTGTAGTGCATAGAAAATACACGTAATATTGATATGTTTGATACACTATCTCTTGATAAGATTAAAAAATAAAAAGAAGTTAGTTTAATTCGTTGTCTTGTCCATTAGTGTATACCAAACATATCCTAAGTTATTTAAAATTAGGACTCTAAGTTCGCCCTGATACAAGTTCCTTCAAAATTAGCTTAAAAGTACATAGAAAATAAGTGTTTTTCGCCACATTCTAATAATTAATTTAGACATGAAGGTGAATTCACTTTAACTAATCTAATGCTAAAATATTAATAATTTATGTTATTTGATAATAAGCATTACATTTACTACAATCATAAATGAATTAATTAGGTTGCATGCACTAATGATATTCTTAAAGTGCAACAATTTGGACCCACCGCACATTCAAACACGTATGGGCTCTTGCCTATAAATATTTAGCACTGTCCAAGTTGAGTAGCTACAAATTAAGCTGCATTTATCATTACCTTCGAAACTGTTAATATTCCAAATCTCTGTTAAAAATGGCTCCAATCCCAGTATCTGATATCAACATAGGCCACATTGATGATGTTCAAGAATTGAGTAAGAGAAAATCATCACATATTCCTGAAAGATTTATCCGGGACACGACTGAAAGGCCTAAATTCGATAAAGATGTTGTGTATTTGACCAACAATATCCCAGTTATTGATTTGTCAAAACTCTTTAAAGGCAATAAGGATGAATTCTTGAATGAAATCTTGAAGCTGACAGTTGCTTGTCAAGAATGGGGCTTTTTTCAGGTATTAGACTTAAATTGGTCACGTACTTTTTCTTAACTTTTGATCAATTTTTACCATCGATTTTTCCGGGCGGGCTGCATAGCATTTACCCTGTGGTGCCAGTCCCTAGTTGGGACGGTTCTGACTAAGAAGATGACTCTAATGGCAGGTGATAAACCATGGAATTGATTTGGAGTTGCTAGAGAGTATAGAGAAGGTGGCTCTCGAGTTTTTCTCGATGCCTTTAGAAGAGAAACAAAAGTATCCTATGATTCCTGGGACTGTACAAGGATATGGTCAGGCTTTCGTTTTCTCAGAAGACCAGAAGTTGGATTGGTGCAACATGTTTGCTCTTGGTTTGGAGCCTCACTACATTAGGAACCCAAAATTATGGCCAACTAAGCCATCAAATTTCAGGTAATTGTGCTAAAAACTTTCCCTCCTTAATGCGCGCTTGTTTTAGGGGGGCGGGGACGGTTGAATAAAGTAATAAATTAAATCATTTTCTCAAATTCGAGATCAGCTATATAAATCAAGTTTAATAACTTCATTCGGTACATTCTACAGAGAGATCAAAAGGGTTTGATGTTTTGCCTAAACTGGGGTCTAGGCAAAACATATTCCACCCACCTAACTCTCACCCTATTTATTTTAAGCTTTATCGACCTCACCTCCACTTGTTGACACACACACACACACACACATATATATTCTCATTTCGAGAATTGAATGAAGCCCGTGACATTTTTACCTCGTGATTCTACAGTGGAACTGTGGAGGAATACTCGAGAGAGATTCGAAAACTGTGCAAGAATTTACTGAAGTACATATTGATCAGTCTCGACCTTAACGACGACATTTTTGAGGAAATGTTTGGTGTGGCTGTGCAAGCAGTTAGAATGAACTACTATCCGGCATGCCCTAGGCCAGACCTTGTTTTGGGCTTAAGTCCCCATTCTGATGGAAGTGCCCTTACTGTTTTACAACAAGGAAAGGGAAATTCAGTTGGCCTTCAAATCCTAAAAGACAATTCTTGGATCCCAGTTCAGCCAATTTCTAATGCTCTAATTATCAATATTGGGGACACCATTGAGGTATTAGAACTTTTAGATATTTTCTTTATTTTTGCAGGAATATTGAACCACCGGTTTAAATTTAGTCATAAACTTTAAAAAGGATTGAGTCATTATCATATAAAGTCTCCAATAATGAAAAAGTCCAAATCTCGTTAAAACTGCACATGACTCTCATATGTTTTACTTTATGAATCTAGATTTTATTTTCACTTGGGCTAGTGTCCTGAAACTTGAAGTGGAATATGGTAAATTGAGTGCCACAATATGATTTAATTGAGATTCCAACGGTTCCGTTTCTATAGACTAGTTTTACAATTATAATGGAAGGTTAATGGCCAACTTTTTACTCTTGGACGAATGATGCAATTTTTCCTTTCATTACAAGTTTTAATGGGTTATGCTCATTCTTTTTTCTTTTTCATTATTTTCTATAGGTTCTAACAAATGGTCGATACAAGAGTGTGGAGCATAGAGCGGTGACTCATAAAGAAAAAGACAGACTCTCCATTGTCACATTTTATGCTCCGAGTTATGAAATAGAACTTGGACCGATGCAAGAACTTGTGAATGAAAACAACCCTTCCAAGTATAGAAGATACAACCATGGAGAGTATAGCAAGCACTATGTCACCAACAAGCTTCAAGGCAAAAAGAGCCTTGAATTTGCAAAAATCAATCCTAACTTGGAATTTGAATATTAGAATCGTTAGTAAAACATAGTTTTAATTCGGTTAACTTTGGGTGATGTTGTATCGTGTCAATAAGTGACTTCTTAGAACCAGGGTCGGTCTTCAGAATTATGAAGTCCTAGGCGATAAATTGTTACGCTGCTCTTAAATATAAATGAAATGAACATTTTTAAAATAAATAATTTATTTT
>CAIGRN010191714.1:0-11519 GCA_903798345.1 Fraxinus anomala
TAACCTAAAATTTTATGGGAAATGTTGAGTGTGAGAATGCTAGTGTTTAAATGACATACTCAATTTAGGTAAAATGATGAAAACACGACTATATATAGAATTCTTATTGAAGATTGTAGAAGCTTCCAGTTATGTTGGGGGCCAAGCAATGGGGTTCTATAACCTAAAATTTTATGGGAAATGTGTGTGAGAATGCTAGTGTATAAATGACATAATTTAGGTAAAAAGATGAAAACACGGCCTAAAATGATGAAGTATTATTCTAAATTTAAAAACACTAATGGGAATTTTATTGAGGTAATATAGTACGAGGAATACCATCCTTAAACATCTATATGATGTTAAAAACATTGGATATCACTTTTGAAGGGCAGTGCCATTCAGCTTTCTTCAAATGAAAGTAGACAGGACATAATAAACGTAAAATTACAGCAAGCATTTTCTTTAACCCGGTGGCATTGTTAAAGTTTACAGGCTAAGAACCATATGGACAAATTTGAAGTATATGAAAAGAAATACAGACTTATAAACAATCACTGTTTGAAAGAGTGCAACTGATCTATAATCATTATTGAACTGATCAACGAGGCTTGATGGTTGGGAAGAAGCCACTAACAAGGTTACTTCCAGGGAGATTGTTGGAGACATAAGTATGAGTTTTAGAGTAGACTGAAGAAGATGGAGCTGAGGCCAAGGGTGAGGATTCAGAAGTTACGGTATTTAACTCCAATGCAATGTTGTCACATTCTGGAAGCGCTGAAGATATGTTTTCGAGCTCTCTCACCACTTCCAACATAGAAGGTCTATCCTTTGTTTCATCTTGAGAACACCTGATGGCCAATTGCATAAATTTCTTTATACAGTCTGAAGGATATGGACCCATACTCTCGTCTATGAGGGAAAACATCGTTCCAGATTGACATGCTATGTTAACCTGTAAGTACATATTGTGGAAATTAATGAGATGATGTGATAAAAGACAAAGCAAGAACTTGAATGCTTGTAATGCATGTTCACACAAGTTAGAAATTTATAAATCTACTGTATGAACTTTCTCATTCATCCCATCAAGCAAGCATATGATCTTAAAAATGAATATAGGCAAAACTTTATTATGAAATCCTCAATAGGGTTTATATTATAGCATAATGAAATCCAAAGATACCTCTCTCACAAGGTTCCTTCCATGAGATATAGGCTGCATCCCTGTTAAGAGTTCTAGAAATACTACACCAAGGCTATAAACATCGCTTTTCTCCGTTAACTTGTGGGTTAAAAAGTATTCTGGATCAAGATAACCCTGCATATAAGTAGAAACATTGTTTTAATACCAAAGGGATATGAAAACAGAATGCTAAAATAATTGTTGTTACCAGGACGGTAAAAGAAACTAATCAACCTAAATATGCAGCTTGAAAGTTTCATCGAGTAAATTTCTTAGATACAATTCCTCAAATAACTAAGCTTGACACCCTCTAGTAATTATGGTCATCTTAAAATTACTTCTGTACTGTACTTTTGGTTGGTAAGACCAATGCTTGAGTAGAATTTTTAAGAGCATTATGTCCATGAAGAATATTAAAACTGTCTAAGCAATTTATCGCTTGAACATCATTCCATCAATCTCGTAGTGATCCTCTTGAGTTGCTCTCTCAAGGGATCTCATTGAGTTAGAAACAAATTATTGTTTTTCAGTCAGTCCGAAGCCAGGTAAAGGAGGGTTTTAGTAGCTTCACATCTAGGATAAACTTTTTTGACGAACTTATGACATGAAACCTAGTGCGGTGGCAAAAATAAAATTCTTGTAGACAGCCCAATATTTACTGGGTACGAACCATTTGGTCTGTTCATTTTAATTTTTTTAGAAGTCCCTGAATGCATAGGTAGAGTTCATCTTACCGGTGTTCCTTTCACATTGGTGGAGATATGTGTTTCTGTAACTCCTTTTACATCTGATACTGGTGCAAGCCTCGAGATTCCAAAATCAGATACTTTGGCTGTCCACCTGGAGTCCAACAATATGTTGTTTGCCTTGATATCACGATGAATGATAGGAGGATCAGCTTCTGTATGGAGGTAAAGAATGCCCCTTGCCGAACCTAGTGCAATATGCAATCTTGTCGCAAAACTTAGAGGTGATCTATTTCTAGCTGTTAACACGAGCGAAATTTTTACTTGAAAACATAAATTTAGGGTCTAGATTCACCTAGAAATTGAGTAACTGAATAAACAAGATTGAGTAGAAACACAGGCAATAAGAATGGATAATTACCAGATAGGAGGTCATGTAATGAGCCATTTGGCATGAACTCATACACTAACATCTGTATGCACAAACAAGACAAGAGAAAGAACAAACTAATATTAGATGAAGTTCATTTCATGAACTGATCAACGTTAGTTCACTCCAAGTTTAGTAACACAATTTTTGTGAACTAAATGAACAAGTACTGATATACGGTAAGATATATATGAGATTGAATTGTACCTGTTCCTCGTCCTCATCACAATATCCCACTAATGAAACCAGATTTCTGTGATGTAAACGGGACAACATTTCTATCTCGGTGTAGAACTCTTTGTCACCCTGCAAAGAACCTCGTTGTGCACGCTTTATAGCAACAACTGTGCCATCTGCTAAAGTACCTTTAAAGACCTTTCCGTATCCTCCTTCGCCAACTTGAGTAGCAATGCTAAATCTGCTTGTTGCTGCTTGCAACTCTTTAAAGCCGAATGCCTTCACTCCATCCATTATTATTGTAACTTTTCCGACTAACAAACAAACAAGTATGGATTGAAATCATGTATAATGTAACTCAATAAATAAAAGAACTGTTAATGAGAATAATAAAGCGCGACGCACATGATTTATCTTTAACAGCATTGAGTGGGAGCTGCTGATGCTTCTTTAAGAATAAAAGTACGACACCTAAAAGTACCAAGCTGGCACAGAAGATGGACCCCAACACAATTCCAGCCAAGGCGCCTTTGCTCATTCCTTTACCCTTTGAAGATGGGAGTGGCACTACAGTAACATGAATTTTCAATTCAATTCAATCCAACTTTAGAGCAAAGATTGCTTTAACTGAGAAGTATCAGTAAAAATTGGCTTACCATACAAATAAGGTCCACTGACAGTAAAATTAAGCAGATCATAAGGGCCAAATGTATCATTCCCAGGTATAGCGAAGGTAGCAAATATGTCTGCAATCCGTTGAATCTCACTATCGTTAAATATATGAGAATCATTGGTTAACTGAGGGAAGAACTTCAAGAACATTCTTAGCCTTGGACCCTCTTCCCAAGCTAGTGAGTCAATGAAAAGCTGATAAGGATACAACTTAACATTTCCTGTTATGAACTCGATGAATTGATCTCGGTATGGAGGAAAGTCGGATATGCTAGGACTTCTCAGCCGGAGTCCAACCCCAAAAGGTATGGCACAAAAGCATTTATCCGGTAATCCTGGGATATATTCGTAGTAAGTAGGACAAGAAGATGGACAAGTTAGCACTGGCTTGTTCACTATGGTGGCAGTATTTTCATCTCCGTTATCAGACCCACAAAGAAGACCGATGTTCCTTTGAGTTGCATTTCGACAAACAGGATTTCCATGAAGCCTGAAATTTCAACATTTGGGATTCATTAGAATGTCATTGGATTATGTAACCGTTGTTCTGCTACTAACAAATTTGTTCCTGTTTTCATTTTTTAGTTGCTCGAGGAACAGAGGAACTAATATAGATAATAACTGATAATGATAATATACAAATAGAGACTCACATTAATGTCACATTTGGAGGGACTTCCAGGACACCAGAAATGTCTGAAAGTAGATTGTCTTGAAAATTTCTGCAAAGTGATATTCCAGATTAAGTAAACTTAGATACCTTCGTCAGAAAAGCATAGATAGCGGCATTTTTGTATACTGAAATAATTGCATGCCGTGATGAGATTGATTATTCAAATAAGGGGTGCCGAAAGAGAGATATAATGCGCTTTACGAGATAAGTTTTTAGATTACTAATCATATCAAAATTGACAATTGAGAAGACGTGTTTTGTGCAGACAGAAAAATTGATGTTAAACTTACATTTCAAGTTTTGTGTCAGAAGTAAAAGTTCTATCCTTCCAAATGGTAGATGGAACAGATCCGCTCAGCAAATTATTATTCAACCTCCTATGGAAAAAAAAATCCCATTATTCTCAAGCACAAGACTAATGAGAAAAATCAACAATCTTGAGAACGGAAAAAAGTCTAAAAAGCTGCAATTCTTTACAGTTTCTGGAGATGAGGAAGTCCAGAGAAATTGGAGGGAATAGATCCGTTAAGCTGATTCTTTGACAGATTACTGGAAAAATGTCATACAATGAAGCGACTTATTAGCATAAAGTGCTATAATATCTCATAATGGCAGCTTACATAATGTTACTTACATGGCAGCTTTATTGTACTTACATGGTTGTGATATTGTCAGAAAGTCTGTTTACTGGTATGTTTCCAGTAAGTTGATTCTTGCTAAGATCTCTGTAACGGGAAGAGAACAATTATATTCAAGAACAAAGCAGGCCAGGTTTATTTTTTTCCCATCAATGCAAGGCTTGCACTGATATCATGTCGCATTGTGACTGATTTTCTAAATGGACCTTATAGACGTACAAGTAGAGAAGACTTCGTATGCCACTGAGATCAGGTACTTTTCCTTGCAGATTACAATTCCTTAGACTCCTGCTTGAATAAAAATGAATTACTATTTTATGAATGCAAATATATTGTCATCTCTTCCTGCCATATACAAGTAAATACGTGATCATCAAAGTTTCAGGTCTAAAATAGAGTCAAAGTTTATGACATGTGGCAAGTTGATGAGAAAAAAAGAAACGAAGATAAAGGACTTACAACTTTACGAGCTTGGACATGTTTCCATAAGTGTCGGGAATCACATTCCCCTCAAAGTTATTATTGTTAAGCTGACTGCAATACGTAGAGGAGGGCAAGGAGAAGGAATGTCGAATTATTAAAGGCGAAAAGGATTTATCTGATAGAATGACCAGTCCTTGGACTGGAAAAAACTGAAAGTTTTAAAATCGGAACATACAGAATTGTCAAGTTCAGCATTTCTGAATACTCTGGTGGGAGATATCCTGTTAACTTGTTGTTATCCAATAGGCTGTCATAGTTCACATATTAAAGTGTAGAACATAACAACTATGGTGCACTGCACCTATTCAGAGTATTCGTACTTTAGAGCCAAAACTAGTACACCATTTCAATTTAAAACATGAAACTTACAAGTGTTTAAGAAGAGGAAGGGCCGAAAGCTCAGGAGGAAGCTGCCCACTAAATGAATTGTTGTTCATGTGGCTGCATTTTGATATTGATGTTAAAATATGCCTAAATGTTCTATAACTATAAAGACACTTGGTTCTAAGAAAAACTCACAAATGTTGAACTTTGGGCAAGTTTACAAATGATTTTGGGATTGATCCAGATAACTGGTTCAGGTCCAACTGAAATTTATTCAAGCTTGGAAGATAACCAAGTTCATCGGGTAATGGCCCCGATAGTTGATTTCCACTCAAAAGCCTGCAATATAGAACAAGAGTTGTTAGAGATTCTCATAGTGTAGCTGGGAAGAATGGAGTAGTTGGTTGGCTAGACTAAGAATTGCCGTCTAAAAGCTGTGACTATCCATTAGAAATGGAAGTGTTCTTCTTAAGATTAAATAATGCTATTTACAGTCGCTCAATACCGTAGTCGCCCTACGTAACATACATGCGACTGTTGATAATTTGATATATGAGACAATAAAAAACTACCATATTAATGCATCAAATCACTAACCGCCAACGTAGAGCGACTACAGTAGTGAACGATTGCAAATAGAGTTACTCCTTAAGATTTGTGTGCTATCATTTATTATAAGAGACGTAGAAATGAACTGAATAGAGTGTTGAAAAAGGACTCATGTAGCCAACACCAAATTTATTGAACAAAAGGCCTAGTTTGTTTTATCTCATCTAAAAGACTTCATAAAACACCATACCATATACCAGTTTCTGTTACCTGTTGATTGGATAAAAAATTACATTATTAATCATTTAAAATCTTGAAAACCATTCAATAATCAAGGAATTCATTCAGCAGAGTCAAAGGTATCTAAAATCTTGACAATCTGCTTACAGGTGCTCAAGAGCAGTAATGGTGCCAATCTCCTTCGGAACGCTGCCACTGATATTGTTCCACATAAAGTCCCTGACATCAAAGTGAAGAACCTTGATATTGAAAATCCCCCAATACATAATACAATAGAAAATATGCAAATTTGGGGAGACTCACAATCTTTTCATATGAACTAGCTGACCAAGCTCAGGAGCTAATATACCAGAGAGGTTACGATGCATCAAGCGCCTGCATAACCAGGTAAAGGGAAGAAGTTCTTTTTCAAAAGCACCATAAGCTTAATCACCAAGTCCTAGTTAATATTTTGCAACTTGAGTGCACGATAAGATGGTAGACGAACAAATAATCCAAGGAAACTGTTTTCCATCGTATGCAAATTGGTCAACTACTGTCATAATGTTCTAGGTAAAAGGAAGGTAAAACATTGGAAAGAAGCATTAAATAGTGAAGTGCGTACAATTCTTGAACATGCATATAACCATCACTTTTGTTTGTGTAGCATATCACACCAGTCCAATCCGAGGCGCACGGGTCTTTCATCTTATCCCAATTTTCAAGATTTTTCCAGGGGTCATTTAGTTGGCTACGAACTGCTAGTAAAGCGGAAACTGCAGTAGGCACAATGATAGATTGAAACTCACTTGTTATATCTACAGTATATATGAATGCAGGCAAGATTCTACAAGCATATAGAAAAAGAGGATCGATTAGTGAAGACAAGAATAGCAAACAGAAAACCTTCCAGGGGATCTGTGATTTGTCCATAAGCAAATCGAGCAGACAAACACGATGAAAGAGCTAGGAATATTGCAATGAAATATACTGTTCTCCGAGCCATCTTCAGGTTAAACAACAAGAAGATGCTGAAATGTCTATTCCAACTTCCAACATATATACATAAACTGAGGAAGAAGTTGGTCCAAAGGAGTTTACAGACAAACTTTAGATAAACAGAATGTCTTCAATGTCAAACAGCTTAAGGTTTCAGATGAAAAATGGACATGCGAAAAAATCAGGGTTAGGAGAAGATAAGCCTGCTATCCCTAGAGTCACTTTTATCCATTGATCGAAAGCCGTAACACATGCGAAAAATGAGTCAGCCTACACTTGATACACATCCGAGGCTTGTGTTGAAAACGAAGTTTAAATAAATAAATGTAATCTTTCCGCTTAAGTATTTGGACAAGTGGCTTACAAGTAAGTTTGAACTTAGAAGTAGTCATAGGCCTTTGAACCGATCAAAATAATTTGTTAAATAGCTTTGTCAATGGGGTTTTAAGTTTGAAATTGGTGATTGTTATTGATATGTTAATAAAAATTGGGTCCCTGCAAGTTGGAGTAGAAAACTAATTTGCTTGCTTTTGGTCGTTGGGTCTTTATATCTCCACCAACGCACTTTAAAAATGATAACTCTTTTAAATAAACGAGTTTAATTAGATGGTGACACTTGGCTTGCTTTTGGTCGTTAGATGCTATTCTGGATGATTCTATCATTTAACCCCAGTTGCGTCTCTTCATTTGGCTGAAAACTCCGTTTTGAGAGTGAAAATAACCCTTTGATTGGGGTTCCTCATTCTGGTGCTTTACTCTACTCGAAAACCTCATTTGAGGCTATAAATCTTGTTATCCTTGTGTTATACTTGAAATTTGAGTGATTTGTGTGAAGGATTCTAAGTGATCTTTTTATTTAGTATAACTTCAGTTTAGGGTTTGATGGTTTTGAGTTTCTTGGTGAAATGAGCATTCAATCTTCAGAGTGACTGAAAGATAAGTTTTCGATAGACTATATTTGTTGTAATATTGAACGATCTTTATCTTCGTTGCCGTTTTTGGTTTTACAGTGCAATCAAGCTTTAATCTATTTTATATGGATGCTCAACATGAAAATAGGTGGTAAAAGGGCACCAAACCTCTAGTGCTTCGATCGAAAAATCTTTGTGTTCAATTTTTTAATTTTTACAAGTTTTACTTTCTGTCAACAGCATATATTTTAATAAAGCAATGTCCAAAATATTGAATAAATGAATTCTATCTACGAATTGAGATAACCTATAGGTGAGCAGCTAAAGGGATATTTTACTGTATACGAAAATGAAATTCAAAAATATTATGTAAAATATAAAAAGTCAAATATCATACTGACCTTAATTTGAATAATTTAACAATAACATCAATTCATGACAGGACTTTGTTTATCTAATAGCTAAGTGAAAAGCATACAACGGTTGAATATTTCGTAGTATTTCATCTTTATTTATTTTTTAACTGCGTTGAGTCTATCTTCAACGTCTTTAAGTAATTTCGGAGATAATACGCTGAATTTGAATTTTTTTTTTCTTTTTGCAACGAGTCGGGCATAATGGTGATCATTCTTTAACACTCATATTCATTGCAATTTAAATTATAATAATTACGTTGAAATCATATCTGAAATCAAACTAAAAACATGCTACAAATTGTTAAGATTTGAGGGTTTATCTTAAAAGGTCAATCTTATTAAGAGAAATAACTCAAATTCTTATAAATTGGTCTATATTTTTATCTTTATTCGATGTGGAATTCTATCCCTTAACATGACCGCGCAAGATGGTGACTTGTTTGAGCAAATCAATTTTGAAGTCTGTGTGCTCAATTTTTTGAATCTTAATCGGATCGTAATATTTATTCCAAAATCCTGAGATCTCATATTAACAAAAACCATAAGGTTATGTATAACACCTATGTAACTACTGTTGGAGAAGAGAAAGCACGATCAAGAACTGTTGGTCAGGGAGTCATCTCGACCTCATCCTTGTACAGAAAACTGCGCTTATTTATTGCAAAGAAATTTCGTCAAGCACTCACTTCACCAGCTTCCTGCGAATCTGCATGGAGCACAAAATTCAATCAAAACTGCGAAGGATAAAAAACTATGCTTTAAGTTTCCATTTCTATTTGTGGGGCATGTTTCTTTTAATGTTTTGGGGTGGTCGGATTGGGGAAACAGGGCAGAACGGAGGGAAGAAGTAACTTGTCCCAGAGTAAAGAAAGGAAACCGGATAACTAGGTGTCCTAGAGAACATTGAACAAAATTACTCTGTTCACTGATTTTGATTGTTTAAATACAGTGTAGAAGCATAAATTCATAACTCATGAAGTTTCTGCTGAAATACAACATCAAGTCGAGCATTCAGTGTGTTCTCACATACAATCTTCCCATGATGGGAAGCCAAAACCACGCCTCCAGAGCTTTAAAACCATAAATGTACGAGTAATAAGGAAGAAAAGAAAATTTAAATGTGCAGTGGAAATAAATCATATATTCTGCAAATGAAGGTAGAATACTCTCTAGAACTCTAAGATTAGCAATAACAAACAGCTTAAGAAAGAGGCAGAATTATTTACCAAGAAGGAGCATGGGAGTCGGCACCACTAAGTGGTGGTGGAAGATAGACATGATTGTCAATGGTAATAGAAGGTGCTTTCACTTTGGCTTTCTCAGCATATTCCATCTTTGCCTCTTCCAGAACTGATTTAACAATAGTATCCATCTCCCTACACCGCAACAATACTGCTGGCTCCTTCAGCCACAGTAAACTCTAGAAGCAGCCGCCAAATGATTTTTTCAAGTTAGTTCATTAAGAGACCGAGAATGGTTAACCTCAATCATACAAGTGTGCTAGTCAGAATCCTGTGAAATTAAGAGAAAAAAGCAACTGTATGTGGCGTGGAGCGTTATCCATGCAGAAGTAGATCGAATAAAAAAACTTGTAGAAAAAAGCTCACTGCTGTAAATTGCAAGTACCTAAGTGCACAAAAATATAAAAAGCTAGCATGTTCTCCAGGATCAGCTTGTTTCTAATTGTTTTGAATTACCATAACTTTCTTTGTCTTCTTCTTAAACCATCATCAAGAATAGCATCTTCTTCGTGCAATGATTTATTATAGGTTATCATTTTCAAGTAATTGAGACAATTCCTTTAATGTAATATGAAACTTCTTTTGTTTAGAATCAATACTTTGGGTCCCCAAGAATTTTAGAGTATTGAAGATGCAAATTCTTAAATACTAACTCGGAGCTAAATATTAATTCCATTGGAAGGAGAAAGTTTCTATGAAAAGTCATTTGAAATAACAGATTCACTAATTCTTCGTTGGGAACTAGATTCAACAAGGAGAACCTTTAGTGTAGTTGGTACATAGTACTAATAAACAAGAAATTAGTGTATTGGTTCCAAACCAAAACACGAGATAAATGAGGGTCCCAACATTATTATACAACTCTACTCCCATGTATTGAATGAAAAAAAAAAGAAAAAGAAAATAGGTATAGCGACCGTTAAAAATTCAAATGCCCTTGATCCTTGCATAATTTTTTCATTGACCATTAAACTTTAAAAGTTTTTCGGATGGTCATCAAACTTATCAAATCACGAAATAACTCGCCTATCATTAGTTGACGCCAAATAAGGCAAAACGTGCTGATATAAATACGATGAACGGAAAAAAATTATACTAAATAAAAATCCACATAAACAAAAAAACAGACAAAAGGATTAAAATTTGATCGCATTCTTTATAAATGTTTTTAATAGATGGAACGCATTTTTCGTTGATTTGTCATCAACTAACGGACATAATGTGCCTTTTCAGTGTTTCCGTTTGCCACGTCAGTGAGTCCGTCAAACTTTTAATCGGTGATTTATTGAGTGATGAATGAGATAATGTTTTGAAATTTAGCCATTGTTTGGTGGAGATTAAAATAATTTTTTTAATAAAAGTAGATGAAATGTGTGATTGAAATTATAGGTTGAAATTGATTATTGACTGTGATTTAGATTAAAATCTTGTTTTGAATCCGCACCAAAGATGAGCTTAGTTAACAATGGAAAACATTGTAAGTGGTTATTTGGGTTTTTAACCTGAACAATCAATCCTTTGAGAAGAGCTTTATATGCATTTTTGTCCTCCGAAACACGCAGAAGCTCTTTACTTGCAGCATCTTTCATAGCACGGACCATATCATCTTGTGCCTGAAGAACTTTGATACGAGATGCATTTTAGCTGCATCGAGTACTCACTGCATAGACAATAATGTTACTTTCATATCATAGCTTCAATCCAATTCAAATTCTAAAACTTCATGTCAAAATCCCTGGGATTGATAAATCGCTTACATCTTTTTACGAACTTCCACCTGTTTGGTCTTACGCTCGTACTCTTGCCGGACCTTTTTCTTTTCGGCTTCAACCAGTTGCAATTTCTCAATGTTAAATTCCTACAAACAATGCAATATTTGCCCATGTCAATTGTGAATCGATTATCTTATATGATAAGCGTATTTTATACACTTATT
>CAIGRN010191729.1:4892-36151 GCA_903798345.1 Fraxinus anomala
AAAAAAAAAAAAAAAAAAGGAAAAACGCAAAAAAATCCTAAACATTGAGAGGATTTTAATTGATCGTTTTTCACGAATCAGTGAATTTTGCCTTATCACTGTTGCTGATTCGATTTAGTTTCACTGGAAGGATCGTCTTGTGTTTTAGCAATCAAATTTTACTGGAAAAATGGAGGATATATTCGTGGGATTACTGATGATGATGCTTCTTTTATGTTTAATTCCGCTTTATTTATGGAAACGCCGCGTCGATTCTCACTCTTCCGATCAGCACGAAGAAGAAACTCAGGTCTAATTTCTTCTTTGCAGCCTTACATTAAAGCGCAGCTAAATATTCCGCAATGTTTGCAATTATTATTATTATTATTTTATATTTTACTTACCAATTTAAAATCATTTAATTTTGTCCAAATATTATTATTATTATTATTATTATTATTATTATTATTATTATTATTATTTTAGATTTTTAGGTCTTTAGAATTGATTCAATAGAATCATGGGGTGATATACGTTAAAAAGAAAAATAAATTGTATTTTGATTCGTTTTGTTTTGATGTATAAATTAGGCTGTACAAGAGGAAAGAGTGGTTAGGGCAACTGGTACGCGCCGAATGCGCAGGCGGGCGGCAGCTTCTTCTGTTGCCAGCACATCGTCGGCCGTGGCGACTGAAGAAGGTTGTTTCTACTTTTGTATTTCTTTTAATTTGAAGCGAAATTCTACTACATCTAGTGTTATTGTCAAGCAATTATAAAACTTTAGCGGAATTGGACCTTCTCCAGTGAGATTGGTAGCATTTTCTGCAATGAGTTTACAATTATTCGTTTTTTTTTTTTTTGGTCTTAAGTTTTCTCACGTTAAGCAACACATCATACTAAATTATTCAGTTAGAAAGCGTCTTGGTATAACTTCTCTGGACCTGGGGAAAACTGGAATTACACGTGCGAGTTGTAATTTTGATTTTGTACATGTCGTTGTAAATTTGTTCCTTTTCAATTTGCATTGTGAAATGGCATTCAAACTAAGGTGTCCTATTTTGAACTTGTTTGGAGTAAACCTCTGATGCTTGCAAAGGTGAAAGACTTGCTTCAATGCTGGAAGGCAAAGTGAGTACGTCCATATTGTTTGATGTCGTTAGAGTGGAGAGAGAGAAGTGGAAAAGCCAATGCTAAGAGATTCCTGCCTGGAGATTGACGAGCTACTTTTCTAGAAACCCAGTGTCTGGATTTCCTGGATGAATTAAATAGGCCATCTTTCTTTTATTCTGCTTTCACGTGCTTTTCGCCTGCCCCTCACACCATCCCTCAAGAAAAAAACTGTATTCCCTTTCCTAAGCCCTACCAACCATTAAGGCATTTGATGTCGTATTCTATGTGAATTTAACTAATTATGCCGTTGACTGCATTTTCATTTTTTGAGAAAATAGATTTATGTATGTAGCAACTGTATTTCTCTATTGATGGCATGTGATCCTGTCCAATGAATTTTCCAGAAATTACCTTCATCTGGGAATATAAAAATTTTCAACCTGGAAGGCATAGAATTTTGCTATTTTTTTTTGTTCCCCCCCCCCCCCCCATTTTTTTTTCCCCCCCCCCCCCCCCAAACACCCCACCCGACCCACACAAGATTAATATCTTATGTAGAATTTGAAGTCCTTTTAATTTTTCATGAATGTAGAAACTGCTGATGGAACTGACGATGAAGAACCTGGAGATGGATATTATGCTGCTAAAGCATCAAAGAAAAGAGAAAAGAAACGACAGGAGCGGGAAGCACAACGACAGGTGATTCTTTTCCATTTATTGATGTTTTCTATTATATTGTACTCCATGCGTATATGTAGTTTGTCTATGACTATGAGCCATTGAGCTGACTCCTATTTTCTGAAGACAAACAGTCTAGTCCACCTTATTGATTAAATCTTGATTGAAAAACTGCTGGAGCCCACTAGAGACTAACATTCTTTATTTTTAAATCATTTTTTCAGTCAATGGGTGTTGTATGAATCTCCTATTTATTTTTCTATTTTGGGAGTGTCACTTATATACCTTTATGACTGTTTTTAAAGGCCGCAGAGGCTGTTCGTGAGTCAAGGCGAACAAAACAAGACCATTACGATGAGACGAGGAGGAAGAAGGATGAAGAGCATGAAGCTCGAGAGAGGATGCTGGTTGGTTGACTTAGATTTCTTGTATTTTTTTGAAGTATTGGACTGTTATATGCCCCATTAAAAGACGTGGATATAATTTATCTAGGAAGAAGAAGCCAAAGCTCGAAAAGCTGAGGAAGAAGCAGCTGCTGCCTTGGAGTTTGACAAGTGGAAAGGGGAATTTTCAGTTGATGCTGAAGGTACAACAGAAAATGAGGTGCAAGATGGAAACCAGGGTTTGCTCTTTAATTTCGTGGAATACATCAAGGTAAATTCAGTGGGACCTCAGTTATTTTTTCTGTTCAAAACTATATTTTCTATCAGCTTAATTGCACTAGTGTGAAATTTTTTTATCATCTGGATGTCAAGTTTCCCTGTTCCATGGCTAAGAAATTGTGTTTCTCTTTAATATCTCTGTGGTACATGATTTATTAATTCAGCTTTTCGAAGACGTGCTATAGACATTGAAAAAGGGACTTATGTTTTCAGCAATTCCAATCCAATAATAACATATGGACTGAAAGAGGAGCTGCTAATGTGGTTATGATCTTAATATTTTCCATTTTATCGCAGAAGTACAAATGCGTTCCTTTGGAAGATATTGCTGCAGAATTTAAGTTACGGACTCAGGTAGCTTCTACGTGCCTTTTCTCACCTTCTCTCTGTGTCTACAATAGAGATATGGTGATCTGATTTGGGTAATGAATTTATTTTTCTTGTCGAGGATGAATGGATGAAAATGTTCACATTTGTATTTATTTCAAAATTGCACCAACATCTTACTCTTTGTTGGATTTTTTACTACTATATTAATCTTTGGTAGCTCCCATTCTCATTCAATATGGATTTTTGTTGATGCAGGATTGTATCAATCGGATAACCTCATTAGAAAATATGGGTACGATTTTGTTCCCTTGGTATGCATGCCCTACATTTTGTAGCAATTGTATCTTCTCAACCGATAGCAGTTCGATGTTTGTGCATATTAGTCCAAAAATACAGCATGATATTTTAATCACTTAGTGATGAGGTTATATTTTGACTTAAAAGGGTTTGAACTAATAGTTCAGGGTTTTAATCACCAAAAGACTAAGGTTTGATCACAGATATTAAAGCGTAGTAATTAATTATAATGAGATTAGCAATATTGTTCACAAGGATCAGGAATATTAAGTACATGTGCAAATTTTATCCAGATGAGGTTCTATCAGTCAAAAGAAATCTTAACTGATGTTGATCCATAATCTGTTCCATCTTCTGTTTGGCTTATTATTGAACACCAGTGGCTGGCTGAAATGCACGACCCCTAAGTTTCAAGTCCTTGGATATGTGTATGCACTATTCAGGTTAAAAATTGTCGTGTCCTAGCCGCTATAATTTTACCTAAAGACTTTTCTAGACACCCCTCTGGGCCCCCTCCCCATTTCCTCCCTCAGTATGTGCTTTACATTGCTCCATGTATTGTCAAAATCTGCAGGAGATTAAGTTTATCTTGTCATATCCTGGAAGTTATACAAGTAAACATTAAACTGTTCTTTTTTATTCTGGCAAGTACTAAAAATGTGATTTTGTCTTTATCAGGAAGATTATCTGGGGTGATGGATGATAGAGGAAAGTACATATACATCTCACTGGAAGAAATGAAAGCTGTTGCTGATTATATAAAGCGCGAGGGTAGGGTCAGCATCTCACTCCTAGCTAGCAAGTCGAACCAGTTCATAGATTTGGAACCAAAAGCTGAGTTAGTCGAAGATATCAGCAGCTTAGAGGAGACAACTGTTGCGTGATCAACTCACTTTGGTCCTGTGCACGTGAGAACAAACTAACGATAAACTCAACATAAACTTACTTAATCGATGTAAGGTGAAAAATGTAATCATGTTCATCAGTTACAAGTGTAGCATAGGTTTTTCATCTCTTGCTCTACTCTTTCTTGTGGCATAGGAACTCTTTTGCACGTATGCTTGCTTTCTTTGAAAGGACTTCAGGAATCTATTTCTTAAATCAGAATTATGCTAAGCAACAGTTATGTGTCATGTCTATGTTGTTCAACACAAGTAGATCATTTCTCTTTGTCTGTATATAGGTATTTGAGTTTCATATTTATACTTTGCATTCCCTTACTCCCAACCGAAGTTGCTAGGATCGGACCGTAAATTTGTAAGATCCTACAAATAATAATTTAAAATATTAAAATCAAATTAAGTTGTAAGAACAAAGGAATTACTAGATAAAATAAAAAATAATAAGTTAAAAATAAGTTTTGAACTGTTGTGTTAAGGTTCACAGCAAGGTTTTTTGGTGGGATAAAGCTCTTTGTACATCTCCATTTACCGCTTGGTTGACGATGGATTATGTGATAGTTTTATGTTATAATGATTGGATTAAATATGTGGGATATGAAAGGTGGATTGAGATCATGCCAGGTGTAAATTCGACAAGCCACGGTATAAAGGGAGGTGTACATGTAGTAAGATTGTTTTTTGTGGAAGAGCATTTTGAACATCCAAGCATTTCACTAGTTGTGCTATTATCCATTAATCATCGGAAGAGATATTATGGAAGCCAACGCCAACTCGTTCGCTTTCAAATTCTGCACTCGTACTGTATCTTATAGTGATCCTAGCGCGATTCTATCAAATTGTGGTACTGTATACAATTTGGATCGATTTACCTTTTCAGTATTGTGATTTTAATAACTATGCTCCCAACCATCTACCCCAATCCCACAAGAGTCTCCCGTCCTCCTCTAACAGCCCATGACCTTGCCCAATAACATTCATAAAAGATTATGAACTGCTAGGCTCCGTCTCTTCATTCTCTCTCTCTCGAGGTTCGGGAGGGAGGGATTGGACTAATGTGGCTGGTTTCTCTAGTTGATTCGATATCATGTTGTACAAATTCTGTTGAAAAGAAGTCGAGGATATGAGTGCAAGAAACAAAAGTTTGAAGACCCGTTTGAACAAAATTTATAAATCAGATACTTTATCAAAGCTCATGAATTAACAATATACAAAAATGTAAATGTTAATAATCATCGATTTAGGTGGGAGTGGACCCCTTATTCTAGTTCAATAGAGTCGTCCTCTCCAACTGCGTCAAAGATTCCAATTTCCATCCTAGAAAACCAACATATTTTCTTTAGAATCTGAATCCATGTCTATTCCTCACTCATCCCGCAAGAATAGCTGAAATTAGAGGAAGAGAATGGTGTTGAATCAGCTATACAAATTTATGTCTCTTTTATACCATGCTTGCCAAATTCCCTCATGCACCGTGTGTTCTCTCACCGGGCATAGGCAGGTGATCGTTCATACAAACACCGCCAGATCTCCACCGATTTTCACTCTCCTCAACTCACACGCTGATTTTCACTTTTAATGTTGATAAGAAGAACAGTTATGACAGTAATCATGCCATGGAAAGCGTTATCTACACTTGCGTAATGCTTGTTCTGTTCTATTATCCATGTAAAGGTCAAGACTCAAGATTACGGTGACACTGTGCCGGCGGCGCCGCCGCCGGAGCAAGATCACTGCAATGTCATCTTTGTGCCGTATAATTTTATGGGACTGGAAAAAGTCTATCCATTCGTGAAAAATGTATCGGCCCAGTTGTGGTCATTCAAAGGAGAGGAATGTGCTCTTCCAAAAGAGCTATAACCTAAAAGAAGCAGTGCATATCGATCACCTGTCAATCTGCTGCCAGTGTTTTTTGCTTGCTGTTTTCACTTCTCTGCTATTCACAGATCGCTTGAGCTGACGAGAACACAAAATTCTTCTGAACTTTGATTCTGTAAATGGAGTTGAGCGCATTTCAGAGGATGAACAAGCAGCAGCAAATGTGGCCATGGTTGAGACAAATTTTATTCAGCAAGTGTGTGTAAAGAAGTTAGTAATTAAAAGAGGTATTTACTATATATATGTCCTTTAATCTTTGTTGACATGGTTCAAGGTAGGATTCTCAACTCTTACCACATCTAGAACACTTAAATCCATGTGATAAGGGAGAATTATCAAAGTTTTGTACATTTTCTATTACCTGCTCGGCAAATTTAGCCCGACCAACATTACGATGGTGGCTCCGACACCATGTGTAAAGACTCGAGTTGAACTCCAAATCTCACTAACGTAGTTTGGTAAATGTATAAAACTCAGTCGAAAAAAATTCTTCTTAACTGTTTATAGTATCTAGCCACAACTACTTCGAGACAAGATATTAACTCGACCATATAATTTCTTAGACTAGCCATGCTTGATGTGCACTCAAAATTTACATCAAGCATGATACGGACCCATTGCCCCTCTCCAGATTATTTTATTTGAATGTGGGTCATGTGAGAGGAGTGTCAAACTCGTTGTACACAAAAGTGTACAACAAGAATTATTCTTCTTAGACAATTAAAGCAATATATAGGACTTATCGAGTACATAGTACTCGACAATAATTTAAAATTTTCATTAAATTCTCATAGAGCATATTTGGAATGTAATTTTGATAGAGTCGGAGAGAATTCCACACTTTCCATGTTGAGATGGACTAATTACAAAATCTCAAAATTTATAAAATTACAAAATTAAAGCATCCATATAGAAAAGGAATTAATTTGATTAATTA
This sequence comes from Fraxinus anomala, assembly GCA_903798345.1. Classification (NCBI taxonomy): domain Eukaryota; kingdom Viridiplantae; phylum Streptophyta; class Magnoliopsida; order Lamiales; family Oleaceae; genus Fraxinus; species Fraxinus anomala. Next base: position 11,663 of record CAIGRN010191729.1, read on the forward strand.
CGATTAAAATTGGTATTTTAATTATTTATAACAGGAGAAGCTAAAAGTAAAATCTTCTCTTTTTTACTGCTTCTCAAGTCTGCTGCCAAATGGTACTGATTCTTATTAATCACTTTATTTTGAAAAATCAAATTTTGTACACACATTTTCCTTTCTATATTCAACAATCACAGGATGCATTGGCAATACAAAATTACAAATCTCTGTTAGAAGTTTATAGATAGATAGTATGCATGGAATGAATTGTAATTTCACATACAACAATGGCATCCCGGGCATGCTATGCTCCCAAGAAAAGTACAGCTATTAACTCTGATTAGATCAGATCAGCATCGTGAATATACGACTGGCTTGTTCAACAGGTCGCAGAATGAAACATCGACTGTTCCCTGATAATGCCATAAATTTAAGTACCTCTTGGGAACATTTCCTCCGTTGCTATGTATTTTTTGCCTGCAAGGATGTCGAAATGGAACTGGATGAGGGATGCAAAGAACGCGTAAAAAACTCGCTATATAAAACTCATTAAGGTTATTGCTAGAAAGATCACGCTCACGTTTGGATGCATTTTATAGAAGAACCTGGGAGCAATCCCAGCACAATGAATAACAAAAACTAGGCAATGGCAATGGCAATGGCAATGATGAAGAAGGCATTTCTACTAGTTTGCGGCATAAATAGGAGGATATAATCTTACCTTTCTCAGATATTTCTTGTGAAGTTTCAGGGCACCAACGCAAGCTTTCTTGGCATCAAGGTCTCCCGTAATGTCATTCAATATCTGAGAATTTCAATGTGAAAAGACTCCAATTAGCCGAGCATAGTAGGAAAAAGGTAGAGCTACAGGAATATGTCGCAAAAAATGTCATAAAGTTATGTAGTTTGGAATCATTTTCTATGATATAAGCTCGCATAAAGTCTAATGAAGTAGAGGAAAAGAAAATCATATCCACAGCTTGGAAGGTAATAGCCCCTATGAGTAAAAACGAAAAAGAGAGAAAATGATAAAAGAAACAAAGATTATAGTCTCAACAGAGAACTCCAGAAAAGATAGCTGACAACCATTAGGAAATTTTCACTACATCCAAAGTGAACCAAATTAATCAATTACATCACAAACCATTTTGTTACTGATGAACAACTTTTTGTTGTTTTAAACTAGATTAGTTATTCGAGTCTGAAAAGTAACTATCCGCATGAGATTAAAAACCAATATCATCTGGAATAATGATTCTGATCTGCATTCTCTAGCTAACTAAAATATTTATCTTGGAAAGTAAAGCATTAAATTTATGGATCCATCAAGTTAACCTTAACAACGTCATCTAGTCCTCGAGCTTCAGTCAACAACTTGGTACTCTTATCTTTCAGAACACTAGCTACAAGAAAAACAGAAATTGGGAGAGGGGCTTCAGCACTTTTGCCTCCACTTTTCATGTTTTCTCTTTCATACTTTCCACACTGGCGAATCGACTTTGCTTTTCCTTTAGATCCATCTGATTTTTCACCAGCTAATACAGGGTCCTCGTACATGATAAATAAGTCAGGATCATACTCCAGGGCCCACATCATCTATTAAAGCAAGGAGAAAACAAACAGAGAGTTAGAAACAATAGAACTTACTACTCATACCACGAACTACATGCTGATAATAACAGACAGATGTTGTCAACAAATTTTTAAGAAAAAAACACATTAAAGCGTGAAAAAAATTATCATCTGAAAATGAACGTTAATTGACACCAATGTCTCTTGCATTGGCCAAGATATAAATAAATGACAGTACTGAAGCATGATGAAGAAAGTAATTGGTGCATTAGCAAAGGTCAGTGGATGAAGACATTACCTCCCAAAGGTATAATGAATCCCCAAAAGAGAATTCTCGACGAAACAAAACCATAAGCATTCTGAAAGCAAACAGATAGTCGCCTCCACCAAGGGTTTCTGTTCCCAAGATAAGAAATAATACCTCTGTTACTTTCTCAAATGAGAAACTAGAATAAATAAGAAGGAAATAAGCAGGAACACATCTACAATGCAGTGACTTTTAATTAGTATTTAGCCATCGGCATCAACAAAGATTTTACCTTTTGTTTTGTGTATATTTTTTACTTTTTCTCTCTTGGTGAGAGATTACAGAGAACTTGCGGAAAATTAACAAACGGTAGGAAAAACATCAACATCCTTCTTGATAGGTAATGTATTTTTTTATCTTAGGTAATCAAAATGCATAGGAATGTTTACAATAAAGACTAAAGCACAAACAATTTCAATGCAAGTCTAACACAAAAGATGTTAATCCAGTGATGCACTAACAATTGGAAAGATCGCGTTTTAACAACAAATCTTGCTTGTTGACATTGACTTAAAGATGATAATTATTTGTGATAACAAGTAGACAACTACATCCATCTTACAGACATTTGACCATAAACGTAAAGGAGAAAAAAAATGACAGATAATGTGCAAAAACAATGTACCCAAGTGCTGATGAAGTTTAGGATCAATAACTTGCGTTATTGAAGCTAGATTGCTGAGCTGTGTTTCCACTCCTACAGATCTCTCGGTGCATCTGAAATTTCCTCGCTTTAAAATTTCAAATAACAACTATCATAAGAAGCTGAAACATAATTTGCAATAGGAATAGCAAACATCAGACAAAAAATTATATCTCCTAAGAAGTAAGAACTTTATAATGCGACATGGCGAATAAGATATTTCTTTCACAAATGGAAATGGGCAGACAAATTGCAAAGCAAATAAAAGTCTAATCAGAACTCAATGGTATGATTGCAAATAATTGAATGAATTTCAATTAAGAAATAAACCTTAAACCACAAACCATAATAAATAAATCAATGCAAAACCCATCTTCTTCCATTCTTCAGCTCTTTTGGCCATTAAGGACAAATTTAGCATATTATTAGATCAAGTTTCTTTATTATAGGCCATGATTACCAACTTCCTTCGAATTTCTGAATTTTTAAAACTTGGCATTTCTCCTTGCATCTTAGTCACCGTTACCCTAAAAGGAAAGGCCTCCAACAAGAAATTTCTCCAGTAATAATATAATATCAAAAAATACATTTATTCTAATTTCCATTTATTGGGCATATAGATGCAATTGAGGATAGATGTCCGAGTTGAGGAACCTTGATCTCACAGTAAATATTTTCAACCCAAATTTATGTCAGTTCCAATAGTACCACCCTTAAAAGAAGAACACCAAGATCTCTGGGGCCAACAAAAGTAAAATAGCCAGGGATAAAAAATAAATATAAAAGACAATTATTGCTGCCTCTTTTTCAAACAAGAACCAGAAAGAGAAGAATATGTCGGTCGACAGTTGCAAAGATTAAGAGGTCAAAGAGAAATATTTTATCCTAGGAGATTACTAAACGTGCACAATGCCCATGATATTTTCAAAAATAGCATTTCTATGGGATTAGTTCCAAGTGGTGCTTAAAAAATTTAGAATCACAATGCACTTACATGTAAATTCATGGGCATTGAGCAGGAATTTTATATAATAGATGATATCAGTCAAAAAGTATATCTGAAATAGGACGCAACTTAGTAATCAAGCTTTTTAGACTTTGTGCTTGTTTGGATTTCATTATAAGTTAATAAAATTATAATGTGATAGAAATGAGTGGTGGATAAGTGGTTAGTTGTTGTGGATCCTATGAAATATGTGGTTAAAATTAAAATTTGACTTTTTGACTATTAAATTATAAAGTACTTATAATGAAATCCAAACAAGCACTTCTTCTCTCAAATTTTATTACACAGGTAGTTGATGGGTCCTGCATGTTGATAGAAAGGCAATAGAAAGTCAACTAGTTTCTTCTTGAAGGTACATGGTCCACAATTGAAGCAAAAGAAGAGCTCATCAAGGTCACAATTTTTCACATTCATGTCAGATATACGCGTAAGAGTTTTTCTATGTGTAAACTGTTTTATTATATTCTAGGCTAAGCCGAATGAAGCTTTCATTACAACTGAGCATCACATAGTATGAGGACAAGGTTCAAACACAATTTCTCTTTAAAGAACAGGGAATAGAGAACATTTTGGATGTCAAGAAAAAGTCAAGTTGCGTGAAGAATAACTTTCAGAAAAGTTTGCTAGTACAGAAAATACTAGGAATAAGTTTCTAGATTCACACATTAAGTTTGTAACAGAGAGGAAATCCTTACATCATGAGATTCACACATGAAAATTGGAAAGCATAACATTTAGAGTGCTTATAAAAGAAGGGAAATAGATTAAAAAATGGTACCAATCTGCGCATCAAACGTTCAAAGCACCAAAATGCATCTGCTTCTTCTTCAAGTAGCATTATCATAGGGGAGCAAAGATCACTCATTCCTGCTCAATTAATTTCAGAATAAGTACCATTATGTGATTACTGAATATAGAACTAGTTCCAAATGATCTGCCAATCTAAGATAACATCATATAAAGTGGTGAAGAATTCTAGAAAGTCCATGGTTTGTTAGTAGGTCAAGCCCAGAGGCACATGGAAGCAAATTTAGTTTGTGATCATTTTTCAGCACCTAACAATAATGTAAACTTGCATGACTATTTCCAATCTGACTCCAAGAATTCAAAATCAAACTGGATTAAGCAGATCACATGATATTGCATAAACAAGAATGTAAATGTAAATTTGCTTCCCTAGATAAATTATTCTTGAATCTAGACATTATTATTTTGAATGGCGGACCACAAGCTACATAACTATGTGCTATTGGATCTGACATTTGACCTCTTCTACAATTGGTCATCCAGAGAAGTGGGTGTCATCAGAACTGACAAGGCTGTGCTTTCCACGTTAAGTATGAAAGTTAATTATATTCAAGGAAATGTACAGAAGAAACAATATATAAATTATAACATTTTGAACACTTGGATCCATAATTGTCTACCAAATTCAGGTATACACAGCTGAAGCAGATAAAGGAGTTAAGTGAGACCTAATGCCTGAAAAGAATTTAATTTTGTTACCCACCTTGGCAGTAGCCAACATCTTTATCAAACCAGGCATAAACAGACAGAACATCCCAAAGTTTTGACAAATTTTCTTGCTTCTCATAAAACACTAGCGTCCTGTCAGTTCGGACCACGTCTAGACCTGGAACAAATAAAAAACCAAGAATAAAAGTTCACAAACTAGGACTCAAAAAAGAAACAGAAATAAGATAGTATGACATATTTCTAACTAATGAGATAAAACATACTATCCCCTCCCACAGTTTGTTATGGGTTACAATATAATTGTTTATCTTGTGACGTCTTCTTGAGTTCTTGTCACAAAAAAATCAAATCACCAAGTTTCTTATTATACCCCTCAGCAAGTTAAATTTGTAGAAAGTTTTATGACATTAATGAAACATATACACACTATAACTATTACTATAAGAGGTGATTCATGAAACATGGTGTGTAAGTTCCATATGACACCAAATTTATGGTGAGATCTTAATTCCTGTACAAACTCAAATAAGCATTTCAAAATGGGACATAGGGATTATTATCAATAATCAGTAGTATAGTAATTAAATCAGGATGTGACATTAATCAGTTTGTGTATCTCTATATATGTTGAATTAAGCAATAAACTAAACAAATAACTTGCTCTGCCACTGACCACCAGAGGAAAATGTTACAGAATAAGCATAAGAACACGTTTAGCTTACATAAGTTACGCACCTATTTGATGTAAGGTAAGTTTCCACTGAATTTCTTTCTCGCTCATAGTACAGTGAGTATTTGGTTCTTTTACTGTTTCAGAACCGTTGAAAGGATCTGTTATTGCAGGATTTAACAAATTGATAAGTTATATGAAGCAAAAAATTGGTCGTTATCCCATTGGGGTGGCAATGGAATATGAAAGAAAGGTCAGGGTTCCACAATTACCATTTCTCTCTGCAGAAGACGTAGGTACTTTGCCAACATTTGCCTCTTGAAGTACAAGAGGATCACAAATAGGTTCGCCATCTTCCGTAATTACTGGTGCAGTGATAAATTTACCACTTCCAATCAAGGGAAACATTATCCGACACTCGCCTTTTAACACAGCATACTGAACTCTGAAGTATAAGCAAGGAATCAAAAAATGATTTAAGATATATTTACCGTCATCAGGTCTGAAAAAGCAGCAGTGTTTATAATTCTTAAAATTTTAAATATTAAAATATTAGACCAAATTGAGAAACAGAACAACAGGAATATATGTTATTAATTAATTTGACCAAGTATCAAACTGTATAATTGGTTCTTATACCTTGGTAAAATATTCTATCTGAAAAACTCAAGGATTATAATTCTTTTTCCACCCTCTCAGCCACACCCCCAATTGCATTTTCCAGCCACCACCTTTTTTATCTTGCAGGTTGTGTAGAGAGGGATGGATGTAGACTAAAAGGAACTGTGCGCTTCAGATAATGCAGACAAACAAATCTAAAATGTTTTCCTCTACCCATTACAAGAGAAACAAAAAGTATCCCTCCAAAAATATAGATATCAAGTCTATCCTCTGAATATTTTATTATATCTTCAATAGATTTATAGGTTATTAGGAGAATGCAGTGGTGAAAAAACTAAATCATGCAACTTCACAGACAAAAGTAAAAGCTCTCCATAATACATCCATGCCACAACCTTCAAACTGACAGACAGATAATCTTATCATCGCCATGTACACACTTATTAATACAGCAAAAAATGCTTCTTTTACAGCAATGAACGAATTTGTTCTGGTTAGTAATGGTCAAATAACGACTTTCATTTGAATATGCAATGAAGCTAATCTGAATGTTATTCGTTGCAGTAAAATGATATATAGACCAGATTACCTTCGTTGCTGCCGTATTTCATCTCGTTCATCAAAAGTACTCTTAGGATCATAACAACCCAGTAAAAATTCCCAAACTTCACCTCTAATTGATGGATGGATACCCTATTCACCACAAATAAATTATGATAATCATTAGTTTTAAAATCAATATTAGTGCTTGTTTGGGATATTATAATTTCCTTATATTTTAATGGTCTAAGCCAAATATTAATTTTAACTACACATTTCGTAGAACCTACAACTATTACCCACTTATCCACCACTCGTTTCTATCACGTAATAATTTTAGCAACTTATTATTTTATCCAAACAAGCACTTAAAATACTCTATTGTGTTTATGGAAGATCTAATAATGTTGTATGGAGGCTGATCCAAGACATGAGAAAGAAAGTTTTTTATCAGATTTAGTGAAGCTCAGATTGTCACTCCAAAAGGGGTAAAAAATCTAAAACTGATAAAAGAATCCTTTTGATAAGAAACACAGACAAAGACAAGAAAGCTCATGTACAGCTACAAATACAGTATAGAATATCACATAACCAAGAAAAACCAGATGACTGATTATCAACCAAAATAGTCTTCATCAGATTATATTCACTTTTGGATGATCAAACCAAGAGAGATTATCATGGTGGAAACAAGTAGCATTTTCTCGTAGAAAAGGAAAATCTTACCCCACGTTGAATTCGACCCAGTGTTTTGCCTATATCGAGGTGACCTTCTGGAGAGAAAGCAGCTTGCCATTTCCGAGAACTTAAAGTTTTGCCAGCCTGATTATGTAGAAAAATAAGGTATTTCAGGCCAGGAAGCATGTTGCACGTAACAGGAATTAAGGGGAAATAATAGTTAAAAGAATTCAAAAGAATACCTAAACAAAATCCTAGTATAAAAAGAAATGCCTGTTAACTCAGAAGGTGTATTGAAATATATAAAATTCACTAAAGGAAATCTCTTGACTCATCCAACAAGCTATAGTTCTAGTTGTCAACCCGAGAAGTCTAAATGAACAGGCTTCTAAGCTTAAATCAAGAGTAAATGAAGTGCATTATTCAAGACCGGATTATTCAAATCTTAGGCTTAAAGACAAGGTCAATAGTGGTGGCCTCATTTTAGGAGAAAGCGAGTAATAGACCTATCCCGGAAGACAACTTTAATGGGCACAGGTGGGAATCTAGCCCAACAAATAATCTTTCTCATAGAACTTATATACCCAATAGTGATTTCTAACAGAGGATGATCAGCAGATTTGGGAAGTCGCATTCTCCTTAAACTATATTACTAAACAAGCCATTGTTAGCCCTAGTCGTATCTCCCTTGATTTAGTTTAATAAAAAATACAGACATTTGTACAAGCCCTCAGAAACTATTAAGCATATGCAAAGAAAGGGATGTGGAGGAAGTTAAACCTTGAATAACAATAATTGCACAGCCTGATTACTCTTTAAAAAAAAAACCATGTCTTCTTATCGATACTAATCAAGAAGTTCACTCATTTTGTGAAGGTGATAAAATTTGACTATCCCCGAAATTTAAAGGGAAAAGAAGGAAAAAAATAAATGTGGACATGGTATTCAGTTATAATAAATGAACTTGATTGCTTCTATTATCCAAAATGCAATTTGCTATAAATGTCTATTTTCAAGATGCTGTCAATACTTTTAGAATCTACGAGGAAGAGAATATACTCAAATGTTTGAAAAAAATAGAAAGCCCGTAGTTGAATAAACACAGTTCTGGAAGACAGTCATCAGGCCTCTCAATGGCAATCCATTGTGTATTTGAATGTATCACATATGCAGGCAAACATGGTTCCTCAATCAATTTGCACTGTTAACACTCTCATCCTCATTTCTGCTCTGTGATGGGACTTCAAGTTCTACACCTCCGTTTTAGAAAATCAATTTGAAGCTTACTTTGAACAAACTCAAGAATGAGTAAGAAGAAAGAAAGAAAGAAAGAAAAGACTTATCTAGAAACCTCATGATATAGAATATCTTAGCCCATCCAGGACCCTGAACACTCTTTTTCCCCTCGAAGCTTATACTTTTCTAAAGAATAGACACCTTAACAAACCAGAAACTTTCGTCCCCTGCCTTCCTCTGTGAGGCAATACAACTCAGCGTGACTTCAAGCCTTCTATTAGGGAAAAGAAGAGAACTGAATTTTTCCTAGAAAAGACTTCGCATGCATTACAACTAAAGAGGCAGCTGACAATATTTTTCAGTTCATTATGCCTCTACTTTCCATTTCTTGCTACATATTTCAAGCTACAACAGATATTCACCCCATCCAGAAGCTTGGAAACTGGTATTGAGAAGACAACATCTTGTCCACCCTTTCACCATTAAAAATGCATTATCACCAAGGTTGCCTTATTGGACAGGACATAATCTGAGTTTTTCCTAAAATGATATACCAAGGTTAAATGTTGTCAAGCGTTCAGAGAGAACAATCTATTGAAAAATACTTGTGCAGTTAACTTTTGGAGATATCTGTAGAGAATATATGCTCAACACCAAAACCTAGTCCAAGATTTGGTCGCCTAATTTTTTTTTTTTGCATCACTATACTTTAGTGTAGCACTAGTCATCTAAACCCTCATTTCCCATATCCTCGTAAATCAGAATTTGAGTCATTGGTTCAACCAGTCGTAGGAATATCATCAAAAACCAACTTTACAAACTTATAGCAACCTACATCCAAAGTAACCTCCATCCATACTCTTTACAAGAAAATCCGGAAAATTGGACAGGAACCAAGAAAGATGCACCCTCATCAAACCGTGACATAAAAAACTTCCATGTTCTTGATCAAATTCATCCATATTTTAATATCAGGGTTAACACTTTACCCATCGTAGTGATACAGACGCAATGAAGCAACCTTTTGTTTGATAAGTTGAGAGAATTTAAAATGTCAAAAAAATTCTTAATCATTTCCAGCATCAATGTAGGTTTACACCAATTGAAACTGACAATCTGGTAAAAGGGAAAATCGAATATAAGAAATAATGAGCAAACCTTGATTCTGAACTTGGTTTTGGGAACATCAGTGCATTCAGGCCGGACCTCATAATAAGAATCAGCAGGAGCTCCAGGGCCCCTCCACATTTTCTCAATTAATTTTCTTAAAAAATAACCAAAATACCTTTAATGAATCAAGAAACTGAAGAACCAGCAAAAATGAGCTGAAATTCCCAAAACCCAGATGACAAATTTAGAAGAAAAACATTTCCAAGGGCCCCAGATCAATAGCTGGCATTCCTTTTTACAAAGATTCAAGGGATATCTAAAAACAAGGAAAAAAAAACTTATTTTTGGTTCTAAATCATGCTTGGTTTGTTTCTTTAATTAATTTAGCAGTTGGGAAGGTTGAAGAATGAGGTGGATTTACAGATATTCGACCCGGCCCGAACACACATCCACAAACAATGCCCGTTTTATGCGTTTATCTCCATGCTAATATCCCCCCTCTCTAAAATTTATGCAGGATCTATGCGTGAAGCGAAAAAGACGAAGGATCGAGGGACTCGGTAACCACTTGCCATGTGTTTCGTATAGAAAGAAGGGTGGAGAGTTGAAAAACGCGCCTAATGTCGCGTGTCGGTTGATTTTCCGGGTTTGGACCAATATAAATATGGGCCGGGAAGGAAGAGCGCTTGAGTTTGAAGTCTGTAGGCCCTACCTTCGTTGTCCATGTCTCTTGAAAAGACTAGGCCCAGGGTCTGATCAGTATGGGTATTTATCACTGTTGTGAGGTAAGATGGGAATTCCAAATTATGGACCTGTCATTAAACCTTCAACCAATGCGAGCCCACAGTTGGAGAAAATGAAAATTAGTCTTGTTGCATTTTTATGGGTCTCAGCAAGTAACGATTTTAACGAATGTATGATTAAAAATAAAGTTCGATCAACTTAAAGTTAATTGTGACTGAGGTTTCAAACTTTTTAATTTTGCCCCTCAAATCCCAAACCTTTAAAAACACTATGCAATCCTACTCATGGACGATTTCCATCCCAAAATCCCTACCACTTTTTGAACTTCCTTCCTTTCCTTTGGAACACTCACATAATGAAAAGTTGCTCATGTTTCTGTATAGAATCGGTCCCAAAAGCCCTGTAAATGTGATTGTTGATTGCGAAATGATGATCCAAATCAGAGGAAACGAACCACAGCCGACCTACGGTTTGTATTTTTACTCTTTTGTTCATTAGTCATGCACAATGAAAGTTAAAACTCATGTTTGGTCTTCATTTCTTAAAACTCATTTTCAACCACACCCCTCATAGGACCGACGACTTTTATCAACTTTTTAACCACAAATTTCACAAACTTTTATCAAATTTGACAAAAAATCAATTTTTTTATATCTAACCCAAACAGGGCCAAAGTTTGCCTCAAAGTCAGTTTTGCATAATATAACCTCCACCAAAGTGAAGATAACAGGGTGATTCTCAAGATTGCTTGCAAATATTCTGAATAACAAAATACATATTCATCTGAGCATCTATATAAAAAATGTGCAAACTAATTGATATTCTTTAATACACCTGCCTAAATCCAACTTCCTTTCAGATGTGTTTCCCCAATTCAACTTTTTTCATCAGTCTCATGGTGTTGTGCAGCACTGAGTCCAATATTCCAGCAACCTGAAACCACAAAAATTAAAGCCGCGTCAAACAGCAATGACAAAAACCCCGAAAAGAGAAAGGAGGAGGGGGCGAGAGAACCTACCGTAAAAACACCTCCAATAATGGCACAGAGGTTTGTAATGAAGTGCGAAAAAGACTTTGAGTTTTCAGTTATTAAGACCTAATAAAAGACAAAAGAGATGAAGCAAATGGAGAATGACTCTATAATGCAATCTTTAATGAATGATTTAAATAAATTGGCTCAAAACCTGCATCGGAGATAGTTCAAAGTGAAATTTGGCAACTGGGATGTCCAGGCTGTGGACAAGACTGCTGTGGGCAGTGTACTCATAATCCTCGACTAATTTATAAGATCTTGTCATCACCTCAGTTTTTACGACTTGAAGATAGTGCTCTATCTGCAAGTGCACACAATAGCAGATATATTACAAAATTATCAGCAAGTTTTAAAAACTCAAATATGCAAATTGGTTCATCAGCATGAAGCTCAATAACAAATCAAGTGCAAGGCTGATAGACCAACAAAAATTTAACACGTCTGTTTCTATTTGAACAGTCGCTAAAAAGCTAAATTGCAAGTATCCAAAAGTATACTCATTTTTTATAGACTTGGAGAAGAAGAGGAAAGGAGGGTGGCAATGGCAAGGGTAGAAGCATGCTGAAATATAACATAAAAATGAATGGCACATGAGAGGGGGGAAAAGGATGCATTTAAAGAGAGACAAAACTTACAGTAACATTTGCATTTGAATCACTTGGATTACTGATATATGGCATGCCATTCAACCGATCATGGCTTCCACCAAGATATGGCAGCACTTGCTTCATGTCACTCATTACCCTTGGTGAGATCATTTTACCGAAAGAAAAATGGGAAATAACATGCGACATGTTCATCTGAGAAGCATCAAAAGAATGGGAAGCTGAACGAGCTGATATAATAAGGTTGCCAGGAACCTGCACAACACAAGACAAGCTTAAGATCATACATAAGATGAACAAACGATCTATGAACCATAAGTAGTTTAGGACAGAATAATGTTCCAATGAAAGAATCATGACTATAATTTATGTAACCAATATCTTACTACATGTACCCTAATTCTACATTCTCCTGTTAAATAGTAAATGACAGAACAATGTTCCAACAAAAGAATCACAGACTATAATTTATGTAAACGATACCTTCTTTACACGTACAAAACCCTCAATTCTACATCCTCCTGTTAAAGGTGCAGGCCTTTTGGCATCATCTATCATCTTGGACGGCTGACTATCTGAAGCACTTTGTGACTGCAAAGAAATAGTAGCTACCATATCCTCCATTGTCTGCAAGGATCAAAACCAATTATTTTGACAGATAATCGCAATATCATATGCCAACCAGCAATTTAAGCAAGAATATTCCCCCAGTCTCGGTTCATAGTGTCTATTTATTCCCTTCTTTCCTCATCCTGCAATTTTCCCTCCCAAATTAACTTTCCAATTAATATGGTCAAAAGTCTCACCTTAACTAGGCTATCTGTATCCCGATCTCCATAATATGACTCGTGCTCATGGTGCCCATGATCCTCTCTGTGTTTTAAAAAAAAAGGAAAAAATCCAACAGCAAACAAATGAGGAAATTTAAATAAGATATAAGCTGATAATTATGGAAAAGTATGCAAAATGAATTAATTATTTAGAAAATAACATTCATATAAAAGTACTGAAGTATTCATGTAGCTCAAGTGCTAAAGACAAAACAATTTGTTTCAACAGAAGGCATTATTTTCACAAAGCGGCTGCCCATACAAAAGAGGCCACTGACTGTTGTTGGTCGTTGCCTTTTACCCCTGTTCTAGGTGATGGCACCCCTAAATGGAAGGATAATTACCAAGTAAAAGACCACCATAATTAAGAAAAAGCTAGACAATATACCCTGCTTAGTAGTAGGTGGGCATGTTAAGTCCGGTTTATAGTCTACCACCAATTTCCCCTTTTAAGGTTAAAAGCTCAACTTTGAATTTACAGGTATAGTGAAAAAAAAAGCGTCTAAAGATACCTCTATTCAAGTAACAACAAATCTGAAATAATTACAGAAAAAGTCTGACCAGAATTGGCAAAAGAATCAACTATTTACCTGACATCACTTCCCTTGCGGAAGATGCGAATAGAAGGATACCCTTGTATGTGATTCCTGAACATTCATTAATAAGAGACTGTTTAAGCAAAGGGAAGAAAGGGTCAACGAAAAGCACCACAGCAAGAAAAGTAACATTAGCAACTGATCACTGATTCAACAATTCAGAAAGGCATGAGGCTTGCTGGCATGCAACAAAACTGCATAGCAATAAAGAAAAATGCAGACAGATATAAGAAGCAAAAATGATTGTCAAGCAAGATTTTGGTCATGGTAATAAGTCTGGCAGAAATCGATGCCAAGTAGCAATATGCAGCAAAATCATTCTAGTAATTTAGTGTACTTGTGAGTGTGTAATTTTATCCATTCTAGTATGATCGTACATCCATCTTAACATCGTCATCTATAATACATCTGAAACTCAGATACTTCTAATATAGTTAACATTTCTTTTTTCAGTATAGTTTGACATGTTGCTAACTTCCATGCCTCTACGAACTCACTGCTATGAAGCAAAATTCTTTGGTTTTTATCCTTCATACACTTAAGTTGATTCAGATCTCTTTTTCTTTTTAGTTTGTTGAGAGATTATGTAAGTAAATTTCTCTACAACTTCAGTAGCAAGATAATTGTATAACTTATCATGTGCCAATTCATGCCCGAAAGTGCCTACACCCACATTCTTCAATCTTCCTCTTCCAATATAGAAACAAAACTTTCACTTTGTAAAAGAATTATAAAACATGAGAGATCAATCAAAGTCAAGATACTCCATATGTAAACAAAAATAAGAAAAGAGCTACTATTTAACTAAAGAATAATTTATTGAACAAGCAAAAGCTTGATCAAAAAGTACCTTCTACACAACTCAACTTCTTCAGTGCAATCAACCTTTCCCAAAAGAATACGTCCATCAAATTCTGGGTCATATCTAAAAAAGATGTTGTAGATGAGCTTTTGAATGGAATAATATCAATATAACGTCCATTTTCACAATGTAGAGAATACTGTGAATGTGTCATATTTTCAGTTTAAAAACAATAAAATACAGAAAGAATTCGACCTTTCTCTTATAATTTTGGCTGCTTTCTCCCATGAAGGTTTCTGAAACAACCATGGAGAAAGAAAAGAGTTGGTTAATCTATAATCGTACATTAATATTCTCATTCATTGCAGGAGCGAACAGTTCAAAAAAATTAAAAATTGAGTAAGCAACACTGCCGGCAAGGATAGAAAAAGATATATATTACCAAGCGGTTGCTCCAGTAGCACCAAGGTGCATAGAAATTTACTACCAAAATAGGGTGCCTGTCAAAGCAATATTTTGAATTATCAGAAGTCTATTGCATGAGTAAACATTAAACATGCAGATAGGAATCAGAATTCAAGGCTGTCAAGCACAATCCACTTACTGATGTGAAACTCTGTCAAAATTGTGTGAATTAAGTGTAACAGCACCTTCACCATGTTCTTCATCAACTTCCTCGTCGTGCTTAATTGCTGTTGAAACTGATCCTGATTGAAACTCAGAGCCAGTAGGCTTTAAGTTTGAATCTATCGAGTACTTGCGGACAGTTTTAGTTATATTTAACCTATTCTGAAAAAAATAGGACACCTGTTCAGCAATATACTAAGTGAAAATGTTGCAAAATCAGATTTTTTGACAAAATAGAAACCATAGAAGAAAATGAAGAAAAACGATATATATGTGAAGGGATCAATGGATGAAACTTACTGTTCCCAAGACATCGCTGACATCAATGGATGCAAATTCACAAGATAGTGCTGGAAAACTACCAGATAATATAAAAAATAGTCAATATAGATTTAACGGAAAGACAACTAGAAAGCGAAGAAATCAATTATTGACGGCACAAGAGAGAGACGCAAGGAACGACTAACCCCAAAAAAATCCAGTTTAATATAATAATCTATCCATGATAGAAAGCACTTTATTAGCCAAAGGGCAATAGAAAAGTCCACATGTCTCTATAAGATATAGCTTCAATCTAAAAGGACAATTGACAGAATCACGAGTATCAAACACAAAAAGAAAAATATAGGATCATAAACAGACCATCGCCTTCAATCTAGTCAGAAAATGAAAGATCGAAGGTGGCATTTTTTAGGGACATCTCTTAGTAAAGTTGTCTAAAAATGTACAGCAACTTTTGAATAAAGTGAATAGAACAAAATAAATGAATATACTAGGTTGCATCGACACCCTTCCAATACCGACAATTAAGTGTTCGACGCGTACACGACAGACGACACCGATGTCACCAACACGAGTCGGAAACCCCAGGTGACGTGCCTAAATTATTTTTTGACTTTGTACAGTTAGACACGTTACCCACAAGCATTGTGTCAAACTCCGACATGTCTGGCATGGCCAAATTATATTTTTATTTTGTACAGTTAGACACGTCATCAACACATTGCCGATACGCTGGAAAATATATTTTATCGGACCCCGACAAGTCGCCGAACTATGTCGAAAATGTCAGTGCGTGTCAAAATTAATATTTGGCTTTATAAGTTGGCTACGTCATCAACTCATGGCTGATATGCTGGAAAAGATATTGTGTCGGACATCGACATGTTGCCAATCTATGTCGAAAATGACAGTGGCGTGTCAATTAATTTTTGGTTTTGTAAGTTGGCCACATCATCAACACACTGCCGACACGCCGGGAAATCATTTTCGACATGGCAAAATTAAGAAAAAAAAATTAATTTACAATATAAAAAATGAAAAAAAAAAAATATAATTTTAATCACGTCAGTACTTTTTTTTATTTTTAAAAATTGCTTGTAGAAACAGGTTGAAGAATGAGAGATCTCGAGTCATGTAAAGATTAGAAAGATAGTATTTCAAGTTTTGGTTCCAAGCTTCCAGTTTTATACATGATAATGGAAGCAAACTTTGATGCAACAATATCTATATTATGACTGGTGAAGAAAAAATTGCCAATTTTAAGGTTTCAATAATGAAATAAAGGAACTAGTCAGTTACCAAATAAGTTGACGCTGCAGTTAAGTGCATTCAGAATTCCCATAATTCATTTTCACTATTTTCCATTTCCAAGTTTGACCTAGGAATATCTATATTATGACTGGCGAAGAAAAAATGGTATTTTAAGGTTTCTATAATTATTATGAAATGAACTCTTCAGTTACCAAATAGTTTTGTTGCAGCAGTGAAGTGCATTCAGATTTCCCACAATGCATTTTTCTTCATTTAAAAATTAAAAAAAAAATGAAAGAAAAAAAGAATGTATTTTTGATTTCTAATATTTTAAAATAAGAATAATACGCTTAGAGAGAGGAAAACATTCTTCCTTTCCCATATTTCGAAAAGAAAGGTGAAAAAGAGAACAAATGGTTGTGAATGACCCGCTGATATACCACTTGTTTTTATGAATATAGCAAGCCTCTAGTCTCACACTGAACATACCGAGCAGGAAGGTGTAAGCAATAAGAAAAGGCTACATGTGAAAATATTTACTACGCCATATTCACCTGATGTTAGATATTATTAACCGAGCAATTTTTACCTCAGATTGAAATCAATTCGTAAGAAGTCCCCATCAGAACTCTTGTCAACAATAATTGATGTAGAGGTACTCACTGTCAAATAATCATTTAGTTCCTGCATATAACACAAGCAGACAGAGAACAGCCTATAACTGAAAGCAAAACTTACAATGTAAAGCAATTTTTGCTTAATAAATTTAGGAGGGTGTTTGGTGGAGATTAAAATTAGATTTTTAGTCGATTTTGATAGAAGTTTTTGATTTATGTGGTTGAAAAGTTGTGAGACCCATGAAAGATGTAGTTAATATTGATTGTTTGACTTTAACTTGGATTAAAATCAGATTTTAATCTGGACCAAACAGGGGCTAGATAATGATAGCAATATTTATTTTGTGATAAATCTATGACCAGGAAGGAGTCAGCTTCCTACCATTCCAAATAGAAAGATCATGGAAAAGGCAGCTATAATTGACAACCCAGCCCCTGATAAAGATGCTTCAGTCAAATCTCTGGGAATTTTTCTGCAAAGAAAAGAAAAAAATAATAAGAAGAAACTCCGAGTGCCATCAAATGTCAGTATGCAGCATCATTAGCAACACTAACATTTTCATTTAATGTCAATAAAACTGAAATAGGAATGTTGAATTTGAATTTTGTTACTCTTAGTAGCCCTTCCTTTTTAATTCAAAAATTCGCTAAATAGAATTATTTTTTGAAAGGATTGAAAGAAAGAGGTCAACAACTAAGCTTGTCAATGTTTCATTTTTCATCTATCTCCTTCAAAAACAAAATTTCAATTATAAATCACAAATATTTATCACTTGCATGACTGTACATCTGTCTGTGGTTGACTGTGGATACTAAATCGAAAGTTATTTAGTTGACTCCTCCAAGTCCCCAAAAAATGACAGTAGGTTTGCGGCTGTCTCCAATATTCTTGAAACTTTTATCATATGGCAACAAACTAGGCTCAGCTACATTCAGCCTCTTACTTTGAGATGCAATAAGCTATCTCCTAACATAAAGATATTTCTAATCACTTCATGAAATATATCACAGTTGATCTTATCAAAACCTAGTATTGCTATATAAGGGCTAGATTGAAAGAAGCTACCAAAGTTCTAAAATTTCCAGCAAAACAGCCTCAACCAGAGAACTATCCATGGAAACTGCATCTCTCTGTCATGGAGTGGGCCAACTTTGATGGCTCTCAACAGTGCAGGACCAACCTTAATCCCATCGTCAGACACAATATACCAGGGAGAGAAAGCAAGAAGTCTATTCGGAATGTATATTTAAGATCTTTTTAAGCATGCAATATTTGTCTTAAATGTTGAAAAACAGTCTGAAGATGGGTTAGGCAGCTTAAGATACGATCAAGATATACGCCCCAAAGTTCCTTTGCATCGTCTAAGAACTAGATCTAGAATACAAGTACAAGTGCCAGGTGCACTTGAAAACGTAACAGGCACAACAAATTATTCATAATGCTGCAGACATTCAAAGCAATATTATATTGTTAAGAAACAACACATAAAAAGAAAATTGTTCCTGGCATAATCGCTGACCAGGAAAAAAAACGAAAGCATTACTAAAATGATTAGATATGGAATGGGGCTTTTTAAGGAAAAACTGGTTGTTTGACATTGAAAATATTCCACCAAATTAAAGATGGTAGAATGGTAGTTCCTATAAGACAATGACTATATTGCCAAATTCCTCAATTGTCAATCTAGGCCATTTACGATAATACCAATTTTTTCCGATTTACTCCTAAAACATCCGGAAAAAAAGTGCAACTTATTATCTGGAGAATCGGTTTTTCCAGGTCCACCAATGCACCACACCATCGACTACATTGTTTTGACTAAATAAATTTACAGCCTACGGCAGCAAACAACCCCATATCCAGACATCCCATTTAAACAGTAAAATGGCATTTTCAAGTAAATTTATCCCAATTCACTGGACCGTATACCAAGTGATGTAAGTTTTTAACTGGATCCGCTTATGAACTCACCAAGTGCAGAATCATGTTACATTCACTACCACCCATAATTCAACACCTAAGCACGATAAATAAAACAGTGCATCTCATCCAAAAATAATTACAGAATGAACCAAAACATATAAAAAAACATAGACTAAGATTCACGACACAGCAAATAATTGATGGGTCTTAGGGCAACAAATGATCCCAAAATTAGAGATTCATCACATTGAAATTTCACCATAAAGCTTTCCAAACAAATTCATAAAAATAAGCAAATAGAAAAACAAAATAAAAACGTTACCTGTAAAAATCAACGGATTTGATTTTACTTGTCGAAACCATGGTTATTCTCCAGTACTCTAGAGAGCGTTTGAAATTGATAGATCTACAATAAGGGGTTAATGAAATCTGGTAGTCAATTAATACACAGCTGCAAAATTAAATGAGGAATTACTAATTCTGCTTATGGGTTTTAAGCAGATTGTTCAGTGCGTATCAATTCACCGAAGCAGAAATGTCGGTGACTGAAATTAGTGGGATAACCGGAAATTAGATTTGGGTGCGGATCGGTGCTGGCAAATGTTGTGGCGTGAGATTTGTGCAGTAAAAAAGAGATTATCTTCGAGTAACAAATGAAAAATGTCGCGATACGTGGAATAACTGGACCGGGCGGTTGAGAAAAAGAAGAGAGAGAAATGCGAGGAATAAAATTAAACGAAAATTAACTTATGTCATTATCTAGCAAAAAAAATATATATATATAGAAAGACAACAATATTTTGTGAGTGAGCCCCACGTTTTTTATTGGCGAATCCCCGACTATAAATTGTTATCGGTAATCTCCAACGAAGGTAAGTTAGGGATCACTTAATAGTATTGTTGATGGTAATTCCGTTTGAATCATAAACATATTTTAATTCTAACCAAAATAATCAACAAATGTTGATTTCAATGAAAATCATCAAAAGTTACGTTGTCAAAATGACTATATCATTGTCTATGATTACAAACGAATTTTTAGCAGATTTTGATAAAAATTGATGAAATGTACATTTGAAAAGTCGTGGATTCCATAAAATATGTTACTAAAATTAGCAGGCAACTTTGATGAAGTTATAGCTTGGAGAAATAACGCAGTATTTACTATACTGTCTCATTCTTGAAATGGATTCCCTGTAAAAAATTTCAGGCAGTGGAAGAAATGCTTCAGAATCCCTATCTATCCGTGGAGGTCGAAGTATCAGGCCATGGCATGGATTCTCTGATTGACAAGCCAGTCGGGATCTTTTCTAGTTGCAGGATGCAGATCCGCGTAGTTTGCTCCTGATATCGTTTCTTGTCTTTCAACTAAACGAGGGGAATAGCGCATAAAGATTTATCTACCTTTCTCAGTCCCTAAGGCCATAATGCTGCTGGATATGTTTTTCAGCATACTGAAATCATCCATTTGACATATTAGTTGATTTATATCCTCCGCGTAATCTGGTTTTTCAAAAGATTTTTCAACCTCGATTTTGTACCTCGAGGTACTTGAAATTAATTACTTCAACCGACCTGCCTCTGCTCCATGGATCTTGCAGTTCATCGAGGAATATAATGTAGCTACCAAACCTCTTCAGCACTTGTTCAATCCTCTATTTGGGCAATTATTTTTGGAACTAGGATATTAATTTCTTAAGAAATTCATTAAAACAAGACTAAATGCTCGTGAAATCACAAAGATCAGAACTAAAAACTCACAGTGCCTCTGAATTGAGTTCTGGATTGAGGAATTGCATGTAAAACAGGCTATATGAGGAATAGCACAGTCTCATCGGCATCAGATGCTCAAGAGAGTGCTCAAAATATCTGAGGTTCAGTGAAAATCCTGTAGGCACAGGAAATAGATTTGACATCCATATTGGGAGTACAACTTGACGCCCTGGAATTGAAAGACTTCTACATCCAAATTATATGCAATTAGGAGTGATATTGCATCTGTGTTAAGACAACAAGATCATGAAAAACCTGGTTAGGCCGACTCCTTCTTACTACAAATTTATGAAAGAGAAAACTGTTACTTCGGAAATTATGCCATGACACTGTCACACTGAAAGCAGTTTGTTCAAAACAAAAATGTAACCCAGTCCACACTTCAATATATCAGCAACAAAGAAAGACTACCCATAAATGCAATGACAGAAAAGGGACCATGGAGCATATGTTTCAACTCCCTTCGACTGAGCTTATATGGGGAAATGTAAAATTAAGCAAAACTTCGACGCAGCAAATTATTATGACTCTTTTATGGCACATTATGTGGCTTTACATGGCAAGAATGATAAGAAAGGGCAAAGAAAAATATGAATCCTTGGGTGCTCTTGTATGAAATAAGTACTGCAGCAGCTAAGTATTATTACTTACAAGAAGCAAACATCAGTAACTATATCACACTGCAAGGATATCTACCTCAGAAAAAGCATAAAGTTAAAATTTGCACAAGAATGGAATATTTAATTGACTGTATTATTACATGCCTCTGTTTGGGAAACATTTAGTAACTTTGGTCCTCACTTCTATTCCTCCTAAAAAGTTCCTAATAATCAACTTGTAGACCAAGTATGTGCAAATGGTGCGATAAGAGATCTAACGTCTCCCATAAATTCAACCATGATTAGCACAAGTATGTTTTAATAAACTCTGAATTTTTACTAGAATCCCTTCGAATATTTCAATTTGATTCTTTACCAGCTGAACTTGCTCAGGATCAAATCTTGGATTCACCTCATTCTCCGAGTCCATTATCCCCTTGTTCTCTTCCTACTTAAGCATTGATTTTCTTGATTGTACGCCTTCTCGCGGATTTCTTTCATAGTTCTTGAGCACTTTATCCTAGTCCTCTTGAGACGCTTTTCAACTTCCTTGTACTCGTTATTCAGGTCCAACTGTATGGAAGTTACGGCATTCGCATCAATTGGATTTCTCCTCATCTTCGCCACACTACGATCACCATAAACTTTTTTCAGGTACTTCAAATTCAAAACAATGAGGTAATCTTCAATGCAGACCATATCATTCGGATTTCTTTTCAATTTCTTCACCATTTGATCCACGGCCTCCATGGTTGATTGAAGAGAATGATACTCCATTTCAACTTTATACATTTCATCTTCGCAAATAGACATGATTTCTTTATAATTGTTCTTCTGTGCTCCACCTTCAGTTCTCGTACTCCTGGAAGAGAAACTGAGATTGGCGTCTTCTTCAACCCTTGAATTGGCCTCATAGTAATCCGTTAAAAACCTTGAAAACTCAATCTCCAGTTCCGGGTGATCCTTAAATATAACATAAACCTCCGTACGAACCTGAACAATGTTCTTGAACTTCCCCAAACCATTAACAGCATCAAGAAACAATTTATACTTGTAATCATCCTGTAAAGTTTCTGCCACCCGGTTAACAAATTCAATACAGAGTTTTGTTTTTTCCCTTCCGTCGTCTTTCACCTCGTCTCTCCGACACTCATCAGATGATTTTTTTAACCTTGTTGGAACACAAACAGGAGCGGTATCCCTGTTTCCGGTGACGGCCATCTGTAAATTCTTTGGGAAGAAATTGTGGAACAGTGAAATAAGGTCTGCGTGATCATTGAACATGATCTCCACCTGTGAAATTAAACTTTCTGGGTCTATCAGTCTTCCTCTGAACATTGCAAAGATGTTACAAAATTTTCGATAAACGCTTTCTTGATGTTGAAATCGTTGCTCGACAATCTCAACGAATGAAAGAGCCTCGTTGTAACTGGGATTAAACTCCATAATTTCTCAGTAAAGGAAAATCAAATGCATTAACAGAAAATGTAATTTGTATTCAGAATATGCCATTTCAAATTTATAGAATTCATGAAGCCGAGTTCTAATTCAATTAGGCTTGAAGCCTTGAAAAGGAATGGGATTTTCTTTCTATATTCTTCAACCGGGTTTCCTGAACGATTCAGAACTCTTGTCCTTGCAAATACAGTTGAAATTTGTTGCCAAAATCCATTTCACGCACGCGTGAATTTTCTACCAGGGCTTAATTGAAACGTTAAAACAATGGGAAATTTGTTTTGTCGGTCATCAATCTTTTGAACGAGTTCAAGATGGTCCTCAATCTACCGAAAAAAAGAGCAAGTTGATTCTCTACCTTTTTAAATTTGATATTCAAGAGGTATTTTGACTCTCAAATTTCTAGATTTTTTTTATGAAAAATTGTCATCACAATTAATTTTAAATGATTAAAAGAAAACAAAAAATATCATTTTTTTTCTATTCTCTCCTTTATTTATTTGTTATTAAAATTATTTATGTTTTACCAATTTTACTATTGAAATAAAAATAAATATATCACCTAAAGATGTCAATCGTATCTTTGTATTTTGTCTTTAAAGTAGTAGCAAAAATCGAGGATTTTTTTTTTTTTTTAATATCGTTCCTTGCCAAAATTGATGTCGTTTAGGAATGGTTTTTAAACGACATCAATTTTGGATGTCGTTTAGGAATGGTTTTCATGAAAACCATTCCTAAACGACATCAATTTTGGCAAGGAACGATATTAAAAAAATATATATATATATATATAATTTCTGTATATCCGTTCTTGCTAGTGTTTACAATGATTAATTGTTAGGATTGAGTTTGAACTATCTCATCTGAAAAAATAACAATCAATTCTTGCTTCTGAGACTCAACACTGCTCCTTCTTCAAATCTAACCATCCTGGCAAAATTGTGGACCCAATGGCCTTGGCTCAACATCCCAAAAATCCTAACATAATAACTCGCCCATAGCGCGGGAATTGGATTTTAAGCGCAAAATAATAGATAAGTGAAATAGAGAAATCAACTTTAACGAGGTTCGACGATGTGCCTACGTCTACAAGAAGCGAAACGAAATTTTTATTCAGTATGAATAATAGAATTATATCATCAGTATTTATACTAACTATAATCTTGTACCGTACCGTCCCCGCACCTCTCACTCCACTCCACTGAGATATCGACTTTTTTGATTTAGTAAATATGTGTTCTACTCTATACAAGTCATGTATATACAACGGGTTATACCAACTGTGTCGGACTGGCTAAGGATGATGTGTAGGAATGGTTCGTTTCATAGTCATCTTCACATTTTGTTGGCAAAAGATGGTCCGGAAGGAAATGAAACGTATCAACCTGTGCCATAGGCACCCATGGCTATGGAATTTTTCAGGTCCTTTGACAACGATGAATGATGTATACAGCTACGGAGTAGTTTTATTAAAATTGCTGACAGGAAAATGTTGTTGGAAATTTGAAATTGGTTG
>CAIGRN010191738.1:0-12702 GCA_903798345.1 Fraxinus anomala
AACAAAACAAAATGTTGAAGGGTACATACACACATCCACATCAATTGCTCCCACTTCCTCTTTTGGCCATCTAAAAACAACAAACAAAAGGGTGATATATATGAAATCAGTACTTTCTTAACGACTTTGCATTGAAACCCTTGCAAGTCATTTCACTCGATAATTAATAGATCGGTAGAGGACATGGTTAGTCATATCATTAGGAAGAGTGACATATAATTTGGAAGAAATAGGGATATCAATATGGCTCATCGACTTTTAGCGGATCGAGCTCGACTTGGAAAAAGTCTAAGCCGGACCGGCTCGTAGCTCGATGGGATCGAGTCAGCCCGGCTTGGCCCGTTTGGCTCGTTCATCCACACGGGGCAGCCTGTGGGCCTAAAAAATTAAAAATAAAAAAGCTTACAACTGTAATTTTTTTATATGTCAATATTTAGTTATTATTTATAATACGTATAAATTGTAAAAATTTTAAATTCTTTAAAAAAAATTTAGATCGAGCCGGCTCGACTCGCTAAGGCTCGAGCTAAAAGCTCGGGTCGAACCTAAATTTTTTAAAGCTCGAACAATTTTTACTCAAACTGATCCCGAGCAAAAAGTTTTGGCTCGCGACTCGCATCGACTCGTTGACACCCCTAGGAAGAAATATCATTGTCATTGACAATCAATCATATAATTTGTGTTAATGGAATTAAAAAGTTTGAGTTAAATTATTTTTGGAGTCTCAACTTCTCCTAGCTTGAGAAGAGAAAAGGGGTTGGGCACGTATATGTTGGAAAAACTCACACCGAATATATTAAAATAATAACAATAACGTAGAGGAAATACCAAAAGAAATGAAGAAAAACAAGAACAAAAGAATTTACGAAGTTTGATGAAATTTACTTTCATTCTCGAGCAACTTCAAAAGAGCATTACAAACTTTAGGAATTACTCGTATTAGAGTAGGAGAAGCTTTTGATCTTCAAGTTTTGTCATTTATGAAAATTAGACAAGTAAAATGTTTTTAATTAAAGGGTATTGAAGATAAACTCGTACTTCTTAAATTTGTTATTTCTTTAACAATTTAAGCTTTTAAATGATAGAAAAAAAACGCAATGGTGGTCTCCAACATATCAAAGTTTTGCAAACAACTCAACCTTTTAACATTGTAGTAACTTATCTTTTAGTGAATGAT
Organism: Fraxinus anomala; assembly: GCA_903798345.1. NCBI lineage: Eukaryota > Viridiplantae > Streptophyta > Magnoliopsida > Lamiales > Oleaceae > Fraxinus > Fraxinus anomala. The sequence goes on from CAIGRN010191738.1 coordinate 1,178, forward strand.
TCATTTATGTTGTCGTTAAATACTTGAAATTTATTTGCAAAGGCCAAAGACCATTTACCTTATTTCATGATACTGCATTACTACCATAGAAGATGATTGCTGTTACGCCTCGCCTCCGAGGCTTCAAGAGAGATTGCCACACGGACAGCAAAGCCACGTTGGCAGGAAGTTAGCAGGAAAGTCAAGGGAAGGTCAATGAAGTCAAAGTGGTAAAAGCGACAAACATCCGAAGTCTTTTCACTGAAGTCTGAAGCTGATGCCGAACCTCTCCCTCTTATGCGAAGCACTGAAACTTGAAGCTGAGGTCCTTGTAAGTTGTCCAAAGCGCCAAAAGTCCTTGAGCCGATGTTGACTGTACTGAAGATTCGAAGATCCCTGGGATGACTGATGTCACGTCTGTAATAGAAGTGTGTCAGCCTACAATATAGAACAGTCGACCCTTTCTCAATATTAATTATAGGAATGACAATGAGATGAAGCTTTAGTGTGGGAGATGTGGCGACGTGGTTTTGATCCAACGATTACCACGCTGGCCATGGTAGTATAAATAGTTTCTCCTTGTAAAAAGGGAGGGTTGGGGTAATCAAGAAAGAAAAAAACACATATATACTGAAAACTCTCGAGATATTAAGGAAAAAGACTTAGCAATTTCTCCATTAACCTTTCTTTACTTTATAGTTGAGTACAAATTCAAGTATTAAACACTTTGAATCTCTCACAAATTACACCCTCAATCTATCCTTCCACATATTCCTTCAAATAAAGAGAAAGATACATTCTTGGTTATTTGCCCGATAGTTGTTGATAGCGTGATTGTCATTGATTTGAATCGCCGGAGTCCAAACATTTTCGTCTCTTGCCAGAAAGTGCCACTCGTGTCCATTCCCAACTGATTACCACCGTCATTCCAGTAAGAACGTATCAGAATCGTACTTGACATGGTAAGAGTGGGCTCGACATTTGTTGAGCTCATTTTTTGGGGTCAATAGATTGGCGCCGTCTGTAGGAAACCATAATGTTAACCACGAAAACACGTGGAGAAAAGTCTAAGCAACAGTCGGAAGTTTGGTTGAAAGAGTTCTAAAAAGAAGTATTCTTGAAAAAGGGGCTGTTAGAAACCTAAAACCCTTGAAGAAAGGGAAAATTTCACACTAAGTGTTTTGAGAAAAATGAGCTCAAACGACGACAGTGCACCTAGAAGGATAAGGGAATACCCTGAAACGGGAAAGCCTCACGAGCTGCCCCAGTTGCTTGCCCACGACCTCCAGCACAAAGACGAGGATAATCCAGAGGTGGGGGTAGGGTTGTAGCTAGGCTTACTAGAAAAATGGCCACAATGGCTGCTAATATGAGAAACATAACCTAGCAGAACTTAGCTATGCAAGAGACGTTGATGAACATGCAGGGACGAGGAAGATATCATGTCCTTCCATATGCAGTCCCTAAGAACGCATTCCTAGATACTCAAGGATATTACCAAGAAGAGGAAGAAGTCCAAACCCAAATGGCTAGACACCATCATACCAGGATGGAGGCTCCGCAGGAGAGAGAAGTCGAGGTGGATACATCGACCAACTATGCTTCGAAAAGGCCGTACGAAGCACTATTCAATTTTCCTTCGAACTACGAGTTAGAAGACAGACCTCAGAAGTTGGCTAGTATCTTCGATAGGATAAGTCTAGAGTTGCCTAGAAATAGGCAGGATCACTCGCCCCAAGCGCCTAGAAATAGGCAAGCTTATCCTTTTCCTCCAGTGCCTAGGAATAGGCAACAGGAGCCTCGCCAATATGAAAGACAACAACCAAATCACCAAGAAGAGCCTCAGGTCCGACCCCCTAGAAATAGGCGTGAGATGAGGGACCATGCTAGAAATGAAGCAGGACCTTCTCAACCACCTTCTCAGACCCACCAAGGGGAGGATGAGGATTGAGGCGAGCTTCAGAGATCCTGCGACCTGGATGATGATGATGATGATCATTCGCCTTTCTCAGAGCCATAAGGAATGCTACCATCCTGAACCACTTCACTCTCTCTAAAATTTCTATGTATGATGGGAGGGGTGACCCAGCGAAACACATTAACAATTTCAAAACTCATATGAATCTGAAGGGGCCCACACCAGCTATGAAGTACAGAGCCTTTCACTTAACCTTAAGTGAAGGGACATAAATTTGGTATACAAGATTGTCGAAAGGAAGCATCCGAAGCTGGCCGGACCTTAAGAAAACGTTCTTGAAACGCTTTGCAATAAGCAAAGAAGGAGAAAGGCCCATTCAGCGATTGCAAGATATGCGACAACAGCAGGGTAAGTTACTAAAAAGTTTCTTATCTTGTTTCATCGATGAAATGACCTATTATATGCAAGTCACGGATAGGGAAGCACTAACTGCTTTACAAGGAGGATTGTACATGAATTCCCTTTTTTGGAGGGACGTGCAGAACAAGGACCCAACCACCTATGACGCCCTATTGGAAATGATAAGGCGTAAAATCCTCAATGAAGAATTGAGAGGTCATAGGAATAGGGCCAACCAGGGTCTATCACCTCCTCAAATGCAAAGGGAAAGATGCCATACTTCTCATTTGATGGATCATCAGGAACTACTAAATCATGGACACGAGCTTGACACAGAAACACTCAATGTCGTACCTATCTTAGGTTATGAGGAGGTCAATTCGGTGTTGAAATGCATCAGCGTCATCCTTATCCGAGGCACCTACTAAGGGGACGAGGTAGAGGGTGAGGCAATGAACCTAGAAATAGGGATGAAGCGCCCAATTATTGTATGTACCATCAGTCCAATGGCCATCACATGGAGAACTGTTAGGACGTCGCAAGATACTCCCGGAACCAATATCAAGGAAGGGGAAGACGCCCTTAACAAAATGCTCCATACAGGCAAAATCAGCAGTATGGGAATGATGAATAGCGTCGACCCAACCGGAATGACCCTCCAAGAGGGATGGAAAATGACACTGAAAGGCCTAGAGAGGGTCAAAGGCAAAGACGGAGTCCCCTACCTAATAATGAGCAAGAGCCCATCAGAGAAATCGATACAGTCATAGGAGGCCCGTATGTTGGGAAAATTCAGGAATTCACAAAGGAATTATGTTAGGGAAGCAAGTGATCCTCCCATGACGAGCTACATAGTTAACCATTCTTCAACTGGGAGAACAATTCCACCGATTACATTCACCCAAGAGGATACGGTATGAATGCATTATCTATACTATGATGCCAATGAAAAGAATGTTAGTGGATAATGGGAGCTCGATCAACATATCTTTGGAACCACTTATGATAAAATAAAAGTTAACCACGAGCTAACCTCAATGAGTTCTCCCTTATATGACTTTACGGGAGATAGCATCATCCCAAGAGGCAAAATTACTCTAGCAATAGAGATGGGGACCAAACCTCTAATTGCTCGCCACTTCATGGAGTTTCGGTAGTTGATAATCGATCTGCTTATCATGAAGTACTTGGGAGACCTGCTCTGAAAGAGCTATGGGCAATCACCTCTATTCATCATCTATGCATAAAATTCCCTACTGAAAATGGCATTGCCACGATCCGAGGTGACCAACGAAGAGCTAGAGAATGCTACTCAAATTTTCTAAAGAAAGTGGAACCAAGAACCGTTAATGTTATTGTCACCGATGTTGTCATGAGCGACCTCCTTGAACAAGGGAATGCCCCTGAACAAGGAAAATACGTCGTTATGATCGAGGCCACTAAAGAAAGAGACGTCCTCGGTACCATACAAGCCCCTGAAGAAGGGACAATTACTGAAGAAGCAGTTTGGCTAGAGGAGTTGGACATTCGTATAATTGATTGCGAGCCTCAGACAGCACCTATGGAAGAACTTGAGACCTTTCCAGTAGACCTTATGGATTCATCAAAATGCCTATAGGTGGGAAGTAACTTACCATTGGAATTGAAAGAGGAGTTGAAAAACTTCTTACTCAAAAACCTTGATATTTTTGCTTGGAAGCATGACGACATGGTAGGCATCGACCCTAAGGTCAGTTTCCACCACTTGAACATAGATCCAAAGGTTACAACACATAGGCAAAAGAGGAGAGCCCTCAACCCAAAAAGATATGAGGCCCTAAAAGATGAGGTTAAGAAACTGATTGGTAATGGGTTTGTATGGGAATCTGTGTACCCGAAGTGGGTTTCAAACCCATTTTTGGTGAAAAAGCACAATGAGAAGTGGAAGGTGTGCATAGATTTTTCGAATTTGAACCAAGCTTGGTCCAAGGACAGCTTTCCACTTCCCAGAATAGATTAGCTTATGGATTCAACTGCTGGGCATGAGCTCCTTAGCTTCGTGGATGCCTATTCGGGATACAACCAAATTCACATGTTCCTAGCGGATGAGGAGCATACTTCCTTTATCACAGACAAATGACTCTATTATTACAAAGCTATGCCTTTCGGGTTAAAAAATGTCGGGACAACCTACCAAAGACTCGTTAACAAGATATTTGCCGATCTTATTGGAAGAACCATGGAGGTCTATGTAGATGATATGCAGGTAAAAATTTTAAAGGCAAGCGATCACGTTGCCCACCTTAATAAAACATTCCAAATTTTACAAAGGTACCGGATGAAGCTCAATCCCTTGAAATGTGCTTTTGGGGTATCATCAAGAAAATTCCTGGGTCACATAGTTAACCAAAGAGGTATCAAATCAAACCCTGAAAATGTTAAAGCTTTGACTGAAATGAGGTCGCCCCAAAAGTCGAAGGAGGTGCAGAGCCTCACTGGGCGAGTGGCAGCCCTAAACCACTTCATTTCCAAAGTAACAGACAAGGTCCTCAAGGGAGGGAACAAATTCTAGTGGACGGAGGAATGTGAAGTAGTCTTACAAGAGCTGAAGAAGCACATGGGTTAGGCACCTCTTTTCTCCAAACCAAAAGATCATGAAGTACTGCACCTGTACTTAGCAATAACTTATGAGGCTCTCAGCTCAGTTCTGATCAGAGAAGAAAATAACCACCAACTACCAGTTTATTAAGCAGTGGAAACTCGGTATCCAGACATGGAGAAGTTAGCCCTTTCCTTGGTAACGGCATCTAGAAAGTTGAGGTCGTATTTCCAAGCTCACAACATCCATGTATTAACGAATTATCCCCTCAAGCAAGTGCTTCAAAAGCCAGACGCTTCAGTGAGGTTACTTAAATGGGCTGTGGAACTTAGTCAGTTCGACATCACTTTCAAACCCAGGACAACCATCAAAGGACAAGCCCTAGCAGACTTTGTGGCCAAATTTACCCATGTTCCAAAAGTTGAGGAGGAAGTGGAACCCGCAGAACCCCAAACGTGGAACCTTTTGATTGATGGGTCTTCTGGAGATAAGGAGTTAGGAGCAGTGATCATCTTGGTCAACCCGGAGGGGCACAAATTCACTTGTGATGTGAGGTTCAGCTTCAAGGCCACAAACAATGCAGCAGAATATGAGGCCCTCTTAGCTCGCCTAAGATTGGCAAAAGAAATGCAAGTAAAGAGGCTTATCATCAATAGTGACTTCCAGCTAGTGGTTAGTCAGGTTCATGAAAATTTTTCGACCATAGACTTAACTTAAAGTTGGTGATGAGCTTTATCCTTTCCTTTGAGAAGTTTGAACTGGTACAGATCCCACGCTCCAAAAATGTTCATGCCGATGCACTAGCAAAGTTGGAAAACAGTAAAGACTCCGAACTGCTCATAGTGGTGCCTATTGAGTATCTTTCCAGACCCTCGACTGACGTAAGTGGGATAGTAATGTGGGTTGAGGATACCCCACCTTGGATGAAGCCCATCATATCTTACCTCAAGGATCAGACCCTACCTTTGGGGAAGAAAGAGGCTTGGAAGCTCAAAAAGAGGGCTGCCCACTTCGTCTTCCAAGAGAAGTACTATACAAATGTGGATTTTCATTGCCCCTACTGAGGTGCGTTGGAGGAGAACAAACAAACTATGTACTTAGGGAAATCTATGAGGGGGTTTGTGGCAATCACACAGGAGGTTGGTCCTTGGCATAAAAAAGTACTTAGACAAAGATATTATCGGCCTACCTTGAAAAGGATGCGCAATAATTTGCTAGAAAATGTGACAAGTGCCAATGCTTTGCCACTATACAAAGGCAACCTTCGTAAGAGCTGAGTGTAGTATCTAGCCCCTAGCCCTTTGCAAAATGGGGAATCGATCTAATTGGACCTCTTCCCAAAGGGAGAGAAAATTCTAGCTTCCCAATTGTCGCCATTGACTATTTCACAAAAATGGGTAGAAGTCGAACCGCTTGCCAAGATAACTGAGGTCAACACTTCCAAATTCCTATGGAAGAACATCATTTGCAGGTTCGGAATTCCTCATTCAATCGTATCAGATAATGGTAGGTAGTTTGATAACAAGAAGGTCAGGGATATGTGTGAAGAGTTGGGCATCAAGAAGTATTTTTTCTTCCCACATCACCCCCAGGTCAATGGGCAGGTCGAGGCTGTTAACAAAACGATTAAATACACCCTGAAGAGAAAGCTGGATGCTTCCAAAGGACCATGGGTAGATGAAGGGAGGTCTAACACAAAAGGAAAATGTGGCCCCCCATGGGCACAAGGAGTACCAACCCTTAGAATCTCCCTTGCCTAAAGACCTAGGCTGATAAATGGTTTGGAAGACGTGAATGGGCATGTCCTCGCTTAGGGAAGTCTCTTGCCAGAGGAAATAAGACCCTAATAATTGGGCTCAGGCGTCAGAGACAATCTGGGTAGGGGCCAGCCTGTACAGCTTAAGGACAGCTCGAAAAAAAGGATAAACAGGCAGGCAGCTGACCTTCAGAAGAAACTCACTGATGGCGACACAACCCCGCCTCGAGTAGCAGGCTCGCTAATCAGGAGAAGGGGTTAGAAGTTCTATGTCATAGGGGATTCTATATTTTTCTCTAAGGTTTGTAAGGTGGGTCGGATCTACACATGATGGAATTTTGGCTGCCCTAGGCTATGTTATCATCATCCCCGACACTACCCCCAGAAACAGTGGTTCCCGTCCAGCCTCGATAGCCCTGGCGGGGTCGACCGTATTGGTTATCTCGACCCTTAACTCACTAGCTATTTCACTAAGGTCTACGTTATCCCCAGAAAAAGTGGAAGAGGCTATTGATTCACAAATTTGATTCAAAGTTCAAAAAAAAAAAAGACAGCAGTACTTACGAGTTTCTTAAAAAATTCAAGGAGAAGAAAACTGAAATTAGTGAAAGTGACAAAAAAATAGATAAGAAGATCAGCAAATAGAAGAACACTTAGAGAAAATTTCAAGAGAACTCGAAGAATTCTCGAAGCAAATCTAGAAAGATTTGAAGGATTTTTGAAAAGCAACGAAGCAGAAATTCGTGTAAAGGTAAAGAAAATTTCTTCAAAAATTATTGCCTTTTATAGGCAGATCTACTCAACCTCAACCATTAGATCACGATCCAGACCATCAAACTGTTCATTTAAAAGTTTAAATCTGAACCACCCAGTACATCTACGCTTCGTTTTTAAAGGCCCAGATCCAGATATCCACACTCGCCGTCATGCGTCTAAGATTTCTAAAAAGAACGTGGGGGACAACTATCATTGCGCATTAAATGAGGCGATGGTGGCGTGTATGGGAAGTTGTACCGTTTTATTTGCTTTTTCTTGGAAATGTACCACGGTATCAAATCATTGAGAAACCATAATTAAAGATGCCTCGTGTCTTTCAAAATCATTTAAAAATAATAAACCTTCATAATTATCAATTTCGAGGCTTTGTGAGCATCAGATCCTCCTTCTTATAGTTCGGATATATGAAGGAACCTCAGATATGCAAATGAACTTCGGGAAATGTAGCTCTGAGTTGCTCCACTCCAACGACCTCTACCAGGATAGATCAGAAAGGTAGAATTTTTATCAAGTAAACCACTTTGGATGATGTTCACAGGGGGCCAGCAAGAATCAGATGAGCCTCTACCTATAGTGATGTGAAGAGCTATCTTCCATTCTTTCCCTTTCATTAGAAGCTTGTCATTTAAAAAATTATACAACACTTGAAGTCCATGCATTACATAAATAATCATGCATAGATTTGGGAGACTATTGTTACGCTTCGCCTCTGAAGCTCCAGGAGAGATTGCCACATGGACAGCCACGTGGACATCAAAGACACGTTGCAGAAAGTCAGCAAGAAAGTCAAGGAAAGGTCAATAAAGTCAAAGTGATAAAAGAGATAAACATCTGAAGTCCTTTTATTGAAATCTGAAGCTGATGTCGTACCTTTCCCTCCTATGCAAAGCACTGAAGCTTGAAGCTGAGGTCCTTGCAAGTTGTCTGAAGCTCTAAAGCGCCAGAAGTCCTTAAGCCGATGTTGACCGCACTGAAGATTCGAAGATCCCTGGAATGACTAATGTGACGTTTGTAATAAAAGTGTGTCAGTGTGTCAACCTAAAATATAGAATGGCTGACCCTTTGTCAATATTAATTATAGGAATAGAAAATGATGTGAGGCTTTAGTGTGGGAAATGTGGCCAAGTGGTTTTGATCCAATAATCACCACGCCGGCCATGATAGTATAAATAGTTTCTCCTTGTAAAAAGGAGGGGGATTGGGGGTAATCAAGAAAGAAAAAAACACATATATATCGGAAACTCTCGAGATATTAAGGAAAAAGACTTAGCAATTTCTCCATTAACCTTTCTTTACATTATAGTTGAGTACAAATTCAAGTATTAAACCCTTTGAATCTCTCACAAATTACTCTCCCAATCTATCATTCCACGTATTCCTTCAAACAAAGAGAAAGATACATTCTTGGTTATTTGCCCGGCAGTCGTTGATGGCGCGATTGTCATTGTTTCGAATCGTCGAAGTTCGAACGTTTTCGTCTCTTGTCGGATAGTGCCTCCCGCGTCCATTCTCAATTGATTACCGCCGTCATTCCGATAAGAACGTACCAGAACCGTACTTGACGTGGTAAGAGTGGAGCGACATCTGTTGAACTCATTTTTTGGGGTCAACAACTACATTTATGAAAAAGGTTTGATAAAGCTAATTTTTTCAGCAGTTCTTATTACTTCTACTCGGACATTCAAATAAGCAAGCCAACTTAAAATCTACGGCTAAATATAGCTACGTTCCATTTAGGATTAGGAAAGTACACAATTGAGTGGGTCAATCTTTTTGTCCACCCCAAATTCGAAATTTATATAAATAGACGTGAATTTGTGAGAAAGTAGGTGGTTAGAGAGTAGAGAAGTAGGGCTTGAAGTGTAGGGAGAGACGAAAACTTGACAGTAAAGGATGGGACAAGAATTGAATAGCATCGTTTCAATTTAGTTGTCAAAGTGAACAACTGCCCTTTATTTTTGCTGTCACTAGTCCAAGAAGACAGGGGCAACTAGCATCGAGAGAAGGGAGTTCACAAGTGTTAGGAGTGTTAAAATGGCTGGACTTGGCTAAACGGTTGGACTATAATCAAACTTGATTCAGGCCCATCATGAATTTGACACTATCAATCTAAAAATATGATTCGAATTAGGCTCAAGTAGTCTTCCAAATTTGAGGACCAGGCTGGCCCATGGACCCACCAATAGTGTGGGTCCTATCGGTCCAATCCATCAATTTTTATTTTTTGGAAATTTAATAAGATTTAAAACTGATTCTAGGGGGAAAAACATTAGAATTTGGAAATAAAGAGCCATTGGGTTTGGAACAAAAAAAGAGCTTAATAACTATTTTAGGAGAATGTTTGGTTAATGTACTCCAACCGAGTCAGCTTTGATAGATTGTTTGGAGACTCGGGTTACACAGTCAAACTTAGCACAATCCATTCATTATGGTGAGTCAACCCATGTAACAGGCAGAGCAAGTTTCAAATCGAATTTAATGGGACAGGTCATTTTGGCACCACTAACTAGGATAGGATATGCATGGTGGGGGCAACTGTTGTGGAAAGAAGGTACGAAAGGGGCTAGAGTGAATAGGGACGTGGATGCAATTTGTTCTTTTTTCTTTTCTTCTATATATATTTATTTTAGCTTCAATATTAAATTTTTGAGTCAAGTCTCTTGTTAACAGTAAAACAGATAATTCATTGGACATCACAATTATATATATTAAAAAAAAAGAATTAATTTTTTTATTTATCAAATTATTCAAAACACTTGAGAAGATCTAAGCAAGGCTTCTATGTGGACAATATATGACCAATTTTCATGATTGGACGTTGCAGCAGAAGCATAAGAATCCATTGACCCTAATAACTTTTTCTCATATTATTGTGTTTCTTTTGTTTTTTGGAATTTTATATTTTTCATCTATCTTGTCAATATGTCACATTGTCTCATGCTACAAACTAATATATTTTCCTTATTGAGCATAATCAATAGTGAAATATTCACATTACTCGATATGTATTATGTGATAATACTATTTAGGATAGTGAGCAAAGTTTTAAACTTATTTCGGCAGAAAATAGTAAGAATGATAAATATCTTAGGATATATGATATTTAGAAATTTGGAAGTCTGTTAATTTACAATGGAATAAAGAATAATTGAAAAAATATTCCTTAAGAGTCTCGAATGACCAAATTAGAAAGATTTTCGATGGAATGCTCCTATCTTACTTTACATTGAGAAGATAGAGAGTTATGAATAGTGTGGAAAATAACATAAGAAGGTTTGATACAACTTGTAGCCTTTTTATTGTCTAATACCCAAAAAATAAAAATAAAAAGTTGAAGGACAATGAGATTCAAATCTTGGTTCATAAAAAGGATTGCGACTAAATTTTAAAAAAATTGAAACCCCATAATTGTTGGTTCTAATAAGGACAAAGAAAGAGTACGATTATTTCCATCCACAACTTTTATATATCCATCCCACTTTAAGTTCATTCCTATTAAACTTTTAAATTTTATGAAAAATATTATATTCATTCATGTTTATTTCAATATTAACCTTATTAAATTAATTCATTTAAAATTATACATCCATACAAAATTCCAATACAAATATCCCCATTTTCTGCTCTCAAAATTTCCTCAGTCTCAATAATTTATAAATTATCAGGAAGTTACCATATGCTAAGACAAGAATGGGCAAACTATAAATATACCGAAATACACATTGATAAACTATCGTCTTTTTTCCTAAACATATTTTATAAAAATCACAATTTTTTACAAGTAACATAAGTGCTTTTTGGTTTTAGTTCTTCCGTGAAGTTCTAAAGGATAACCTTAATAATCAAAACAAAAACAAATGCATTGAGTTGAATTATAAAATTTTAAAAAAGAAAAGAAAGAATCACATTAAAGTTGCATACAATTCTCAGTTGAGTTAAGTAAAAGGGATATATTTCAGTAGAAAATCCCCTTTTTAGACAGAGAAAAATCCAAAAGTTGTAATTGTGACTGCACGGCCTTTTGCAAAAGCCCAAACGCAGGATAAGATTAAAACATTTACGTTCATGAAAAAAAATTGGTACATTATCATTGAATAATAATTTAGTGGGTAGATAAA
>CAIGRN010191743.1:0-30978 GCA_903798345.1 Fraxinus anomala
CGAATGCATTCCAACTCTCTTCGGCGCTCGACTCCAACATGATACCTATCCATTGACTCGTCAACTTCATCCTGGTGAACCCCATGGCTCATTCACTCGATTGCATGGCTTCTTTGGCCTGATTCGAACCTCAATTCTTTCCCGAGCTCAACCTTGACTCCTTATCAACGCACTCCGAGCTCTCATCCACTTGATGCCTAACCCGGATCATATCATAAATGAAGAATACAAAGCGAGTAACGAACACCATAGGATCAAAGCCAAATCTTCTTCATCATACTTTACTTTCAAAGTTTTCAAATCAGTGACGATCTCTTTAAATACAGTTAGGTGATCTTCCAAATATCCTCCTTCTGCTATTTGATGAGAGTATAAACGCTACTTGAGATGCAACTATCTTGTAAGAGTTTTGGTCATGTACAATTACTCCAATTTCAACTGTAAAGCATCTGTTGAACCCTCCTTCAAAATGTCCTAAAGAATTGTATTTGATAGATAAAGATGAATGTTAGAAAATGCCTTCTTATCCTTCCGTAATTTCTCCTCCACGGTCAAAGTTGCGGGCATCTTGTCAATTCCCAGTAACACATCATCCAAATCCAGCCGTACGAAAATTGCATGCATCTTAACCTGCTATAGTAAAAATCTAGTGTTTCGATCCAAAAGTGAAATGTCATACTTCATGGAAGCCATCACGAACAAAAAAATCTCGAGCAAATCAAACCCTGCGCTCTTACGGAACTGCTGAACCTATGCTCTAATACCACTTGTTGTAAAACAAACAAGCTGTCAGAATTGCTCCGATACAACTTGTTGTGAAACCAACCACGGGATTGAGATGTTGAAGTTATATGGCACAATAATGAAGTATTAAATCAAGAAAAAGAATAATAAAGACAAGAAATGTGGCAGAGGAATTAAGAGATTTTATTGACTCGAGAATAATGGAGAAGAGAGAATCCTATAATTCTAGTAGTCTATTTTCTCAAACTACAAAATTGTATAGAAAAGTCTAATATTTATTGAAAATATGTATGGATGTCCAAAATCTCCTAGTAGAGTTGTTGATGAAGTATGATACTAAAAAATCGAGTCCAAAACTAATTTCAACCCCCAATGGGCTTCCAAAATAGAACTTCAACTTGATATAGGACTCCAATAGCTTTCCAAACTGACTTCTTCTTTACGTGCACTTCAATTAAAATTCTTCAATACTTCAAACAAGGAATTCGGGTCATACCCAAATTCTAACACAAGTCATATGAGTTATTTGCATCCTCATTTGGGACTACATGAGCTGTTATGTTAGGGGAAGAGCAAATGGAAATATCAGAAGCAAAGTGAGGTTAAACAATGTCATGGAAAGGATAAATGATGTCAGATTTATGAGGAATAGAGTGAAATGGAAATATATGTTCATAGAAAGTAACATCTGTAAAGATTAAGAAGGACTCGGGCATGATATCATACAATCTATAGCCTTCTATTCGTGTAGGATAACCAACAAATACATAGGCTCTAGCTCTGGGATGAAACTTTGATATGTATGAATGCAGGGTGGATGCAAAAGATAAACTCCTACACACTCTAAGTAGACTATAATCCATAGGAGGTTTCTACAGGAGATAGAATGGAGATTTGTTTTGTAAGATGGATGATGGAGTTCTATTGATAAGAAATGTGGCAGTAAGGATACATTCTGCCCAAAACTGAATTGGTACTCAAGCTTGAACGTACAAAGCTCTTCCCAAATTGAGAAGATGTTGGTACTTTCTTTATACCACTGAATTTTGTTCAGGCCTCTCCACACATGAAAATTGGTGAATAACTCCTTTTTGAGTTGAAAATTTCAACAAACTGTAACTCAGGTGCATTGTCTTGCCTAAATTTCTTGATAAATTTACGAAATTGAGTTTCAATCATCTTAAAGAACATGGGAATGATGGAGTGAACAACTTTTTTTTAACGATATAACCCCATGTGAACCGTGTGCAATCATCCACCAGTGTCAAAAAATATTTGTAGCCAGAGTGTGTTAGAACATGATAAGGTCCCCAAGTGCACAATGAATCAAGTCAAATGGATTAGAAGACGTGATTGTTGGACGTAAAAGAAAGCCTCATTTGTTTGGCTAAAGGACATATATCGCAAGGAATTGATTTATGATTCATGTGTCTATTACAATCCAAATGTAATTGATCTCTTAACATGTCTAACTTCTGAAAAGATAAGTGGCCAAGCCTGTGTGCCAAGTATGAGCACTCACATTATTTACAATTGAAGAAATAGAAATACATACATTTTCAAAGGAATTATTGCAGTCGCTTCGTACTAGACCAGATGAGTTAGCACTCATTATGTATAAATTGGCAACTCTTTTACCCTTTGCAATCATCTTCAAGCTGTGTAGGTCCTAGATAATGCATGAATCAAAAAGAAATATGACTTCTATATGTGAATTCCTGGTTAGAGAGCTAACTGGAATCAGATTGAATTTGAATTGTAGCACAGACAACACATCTTCAAGTATCAAATTAGGAGCCATTTTCGTTGTACCAATGAACTTTACAGGAATTCTCATATGGTTTGGCAATGTAACATAAGAATTTTGTGTTGGTTTCATTTAGTTAAAGGCTGAATAATTGAAGCAAATATAGCTGGTGGAACCTGAATCCATCGCATAATGTCTATGGGAATTGAGCAATGGACTGAGAGAAATGGATAAACATGTACTTGACACCTAATTTGTGTGTGTATCAGCTGCTGCATCAACCTATGCAGAAGCCAAATGACTGCTCAACATGTTCATCAAGTGCTGATACTGTGCAGAGTTTAAAGTCTGCATGAAAACTCCATCATTACCCTGGGTTTGATCTGAAATAGACTCAGAAACTTGATTAGAAGCAACATAATTGGACTGATTGTTGACACCTGATCTGCTGCTTGATGCAGATTTCTGCTTGGTCTTATATCTAGGAGGATATCCATGCAACTTGTAGCATTTGTCCATAGCATGGCTTGCATAACCACAATAAGTACATATAGACCGTTCCTTCTTACGCAATTGTCCCATATTAGTCTTTTTGGGATCATCTTTGGCATAAAATGTGATGGAATCAGTAGAACCAGAGATACTAGTGTTGGCATTAACATTCCTATGATATTTCTCTTGAGAAACAAGAGAGAAGACTTCATCTATTGGATGAATAGGATCCATTAGGAGTAATTACACTCTGATTTGAGCAAAGCATTCATTTATCCCCATCGAAAAGGACATGACATACTCCATTTGGTAGTGCTCAACTTGAAACGAATCGATTCTTGAACAATCGTAAAAGGTTTCATAAGAAAGGAAAAAAATTAAGATCAACATATTTGAACTTGAAATCCAAAATAAAATGATTGTAAAAACGTTAGTAAATCGTAACATAACATTATTAAACTATTTTATAAGTCACCGTTGCGTACTCGTCCAATCTTCATCCGTCTTGATTCATTGATCAAATATTATCTAAAAAAAATCATATTTCATATGAGATGATAATCTCAATAAGTAAAATAATGTAACATGAAAAATTGAAGTCCATGAAATTCGTGAACATACTTGATGAGACAAGAAATATTAAGAACCAAACTTCGTGGTTCTAATTTCGTATGTAGCGCTACTAAATTCCATGATTTTATAACATGATCATAAACAATGATTTCTATAACTTTAAATAATGAAATACGTATATTTCACTTATCTCGCAAATTGAACAGGATTTGATAGAACACGTATGAAGAACTTTACCAAGAATTCATTTATGAATTGTGTGTGTTTAAAAAAAAAATTGTCATGTCGTGTGGGTAGGTAATGGAAAGAATTAAATATGGCCATGATGTGACAAGTGAAATCTTTCCTTATGTGACAAATGGAAACCTTCCATTACTTTCATTATATCTATAAAAATTTCCCATCTATTTCCACTACAATCATTTCATTTAGCATATATATATATATATATATATATATATATATATATATATACGCATATATACATATATATACTATAGTAGTTACCTAATATAATTATAGTAATTTCTTTTATTCAAGAATTTAATTATGGTGGCAGTCGAAGGTGGAAAGAAAAAAAAAATCAATTATGTCCTTAACTATGGAAAGAAATTTTTCTTAGATCTATTAGTCTAAACATGAAACAATATACCTTTATATTATTAATCATTCTTTGATTCAAAGTATCGTTCCATCTCAATTTTAAAGGCAAATTCCACGATTTGATCCCTAAACTATGTAAATCAAACAATTTGAACCCTAGATTTTTTATTTTTTATTTTCAAAATTTCACTATAAGGTCAGAATCTCCAAAATTAAAGACTATGAGGAAATTTTCGGGGTGTTATACAGCTAGCTTCTCATTTCCCCCACAATTGCACTTTCCACAAAGAACACAGGTCTGTAATTACTTAGTTCTTCCCAGATAGTTTTCAATTTGGTGAAATATCTGCTAACAGAGGATTGGCCTTTAAGTGTGGCTCATCAGTTCAAGCCTCAATTAGAATATGTGAGGTCTATTTCTTTGTTGATGTCTCTCCTTCACATCAGTCCAAATGTCATGTGCAGATTCAGAATAAATGACACTTGCATATATTTCTTTAGACGCAGAATTAAGGATCCACAAAATCAAGATGATGTTGTGGCGGATCCAATTATTAAGAAGGTCATCATTACCTTCAGACCAAGATATAGATCCATCAATGAATTCAAACTTGTTCTTCACTGACAAAGCAATCATCATTTCTCGACTCCATGAAGCGTAATTGTCTCCATTTAGAGTCTGCAAGACAAGAATAAAACGTGTACTATTAGAATGATGAATGAAATACGGATTAGATCCATCATCAATGGCGGAATTGCCAATCGATGAAGAATACTGGTTCTAATTTGAAGCATCTAGTTGCCACAAAATTTAGATGTTCTTTGAACCAAAATGATCAATGAATCAGAGATCCAATTGAATTAGAAAAATTCATGTAGAAAGGATGAAGCAATTATTGCTTTGATACCATATTGAACAAACTGAAAGAAATGGACTAAAAATTTTTTCTCACTCAAAATTGGATTACAATACATTGCACATTGCTGTATACAAATACAAAGAAGTGAATAACTCTAACTCTCTCTTAGCTATACGAACCAATCTAAGTTTGACACGTGAGCATTAACTACATAACTACAGAACTGTATCAACTAACTAACTCCAGCTGGTCTTCATCATGCTATACTGCTACTACTGTTGATGCTGCTGTTGCTGGCATATTCTATTGTGGTCATCACCTCGCAATTGACAGATGGAGCGGGATCAGATATTGTTCGGTAGATACCTGTTTGAAGTGTGACCCAAATTCCATTTGGTATTGGTGGATTGGTTGAAAAGGCCTTTGAGAATTCAAAAGATGAACAATTGTGATTTGGGGCAGAGATTTGGCGCCATTCGGAGCTTAAAGAGAAGTTTGGAGCAAGGACGAAGTGTTTAAGGGCCATACCTGCAGTGCCTGATGTTGCCATCACCGCTCGTTACCAGGAAGCTTGGTGCTCGAGCATCGATGCAGTGCTTGCTTCCCGCGAGGTCACGACTCAAGCGTCGGTGTTATTCGATCCAGACCTGTTTTGCAATTTGACTAATTTTAAGATATTTTTTTCTATCTAAAACACTATAATTAGGGTTTGACATGTACTCTATATATAGAGTTGACTCTATATTGTGATAGTTACCAAGCTGAAAATGCAGAATCATTATATCCTTTCATTATATAATATTCTCCTCCCGTGATGTTCCATATAAATCTTGTGTTTGTGATTGTTTACCTTCACATAGCCTTATTCTCGTTCCTCTATTTCTTAACAATACCTGCCGGAGCATGTGGCGGTGCCTCCACCAGAGATGGCGTTGTTTGAACAACACTTGACTTAGAGGCCAGTGAGGGGATCAAGATTGGGCCATGACCGACGGAAAAACCAGATAATTGTACAGCATTCATGGTGTCGAAGAGTATATCGAATCAGATTCAGTACGACGAAGAAGGGATGGTGAAGAATGTGGAAGCGGGAGTTTACTGAAGCCGGAGAAGTAGTGGTTAGTGGCAGCGGAGGCGACACAGGAGTAGAGAGTGGCCCCTTTGGGAGAATGTTCTTCAAACGAAGATGGTGGCTATTAGAAAGGATATTGAGTCTAACTCAACCTAACAAAAAACCTAACAAAATCGGCTTGTTAGAGGAGGATTGCCGTCACCTTATTAAGTGGATCGTGTTAATATCACCAGCCAATGTGGGACTCTAATAGCGGCTGTCTTTTGGTGGAGTCGCCTCCACAATTGGTGCATTTTTCTAGTAAGCCTCAAGGAAATGTCAGTGGTGGAATGGTGGAGGGTGGCGGAAGGAGAAAGGTTAAACATGGAGAAGCGGTTAGCGCGTCGGAGTGAAAGTCACCGTCATGTTCTTGGATTTCTTGGAGAAAATCTTGTTCTCAATCAATCATTTTTTTTTCTCTCTTTGAAACTGGATTAACAGTTTTTAGAGGACGAGCTGGGAAATGGTAATTAGCGGGTATGTAATTTGAATAATGTAATTTTATAGGAAATTTTTGTCGAATTATATTCACATCATGGTTGACATCATCCATGTTGTCAAGAATTGATTAGATGAAAAACCTATTTCATTTTTTAAACTATCTAGTGTAAAAGATCGTGTAAAATATGATGTACACCAAGCATGATTTTGTCACGTGGTTTGCCAAAGTGACTGAAAATGCTTCTCACATGCTTGGTTTCCGGGATTTTTGGTCGTTTGACCTTAAAAGTGAGTAATAGGAGTTTATATTTAAATCATACTTCACCACACGTTTGAATATAAAATTTTGCAATGTCAATTTAATCTATGTTTATTTATTTGTGAGGAGGGGGCATGCCAGGGTGTTTATACGAAAGAAATGAAAAATGGATGGTCGTGACAGTTATGTCGTAGCTATTAATTGAGAATGTGCCAAGTTTCAAATTTGAAACAGATAGACATCTAATTGTTTCGATAATGGAATCAAATTGTAGTGATGTGTTGGATGCTATCCACAACACATCAATCCAAGCACCTAAGGGCAATTCTCAATTGCATTACGGAACTGAATGCTTTTTTCTACTGTTCTCTCTCTTTGTTCTGTACAAGGCTAATAGCACAGCCCATGACCTTGCGAAATTAGCTCTATCCCAACTCATTTGTCTATATGGTTAAAAAGTACCCGAAATTGCGTTGTAAACACCATTGGAGATTAACCCTTTCTTAAAATTGCATCATTTTGATCAAAAAAATTATTGATTTATATCTGGTTATAAGAAAAATGTATATATCCCTTCAATAAAATACAAGTGTCCATTTTCCCTCAATGCAACCACGACTATGTCACCAACTTCCCTTTCAACCTCATTGTTTGCTAGTCATGGGCTCGAGAGTTAAAGAGAGAGAGTTGAGAAACTCAAAGATAGAAACACCATCTTCATGAGATATGACAATTTAAAATTAGATTCAATAGGTCTCAAAACTGATAGTGTTACTATCTAACCAATTCACTTGGTTCACCGATTACACCGAAAGCTAATACGGATGAGAAAACACTTCTTTAAGTAGGGAAGAACTAAAGATGCAGTTTTGATGATGAAAATTCTTGGAAGGGTACATGCAATTTATTTACAAAAGCTTTGAGATTTCAAGAGAGCATGAATTACATTACAATCATGTTTGGTGTACATCATTGTTTACTCCTTGGCCATATGACAATCCAATTGGACAATTTAACCGAAAAAAAAAAAAAAAAACCGTTTTTTAATCCATTTATTTGATGACAACAATGCAAATGGCGTAATAACTGAGTGTACAACATCACATTATAATGTGATTTTAATCGTCTCCCATTCTCTATCAATTGGGTCAACTGTACTCCATTTTTTTCATTTCCTACCGAGTTAGGGGCAACTTTGCTTAATAACCTCGACGATTTTTATTTTTATTTTTATTTTTATTTTTTTTGTACGAAAAATACTTCTGTATTTTGAATAGAAGCTTGCCAATATTAGCCAAGAACATCAAAATATTCACTGAATACCATGAAGAGAATCAGAGAAAGGCATGCATAAGTGGAGCAACTTGACCAAAATTACTGCAGCCACTGCAAGTTATCACTAACAATTACATTAATTACATTAACCACCAATTTTCCTCGCACATAACTTGGCATCTTTCAAAAGATTGTAGATGGACAAGCATGAAGTTACCTAACCAATGACACATTTTCTAATGAGAGATTCGCAGTACCAAAATTACGATGCTTTCCATCGGCTACATTGATTAAGTGGAAGCCTTTACCAGGAAGTTGGTTGATCAGAAGAGTTTCTAATTGGCAAGCGATGCTCTTCCCAGGTACCAGGAAATAGAGGAACGAGGCATTCTGCATTCCCTCCTTCAAGCGATGTGCACGGATCCGACCCTCAAGATCATCAGTCTGAAGTTGAAGTTAAGAAATAAAAAAATAATAATAATAATAAGTACGCGTGCAATGGAGGAAGAAAAAGTTAATTTTTTCATTACAAGTACAAAAATGAGAACCTAAGCGTAAGATAAGCCCAAGACAAATACCTCCCCAACATAGAGACTTTTGTCAGGTCTGAGAATCACGTACACACTTGAAGCACCAGTAGTTGATGGAGGCGGTTGTTCCCGGGCAGCAACTAGAACACATTTCATCGCTAGAAGCTCAAATGCATTCTTCTTTTTGTATAGTTCAATTAGCCTTTTCTGACAGATGCTAGTGACAGCATTCTCCACTTCCATACACAACTTTTCAAATGGGTTCAGTGACTCAGTCGAAGGATGCACAGATTTTTCTGCATCATCACTTTGTTTATCAGTAGCTGTATCAGATACATGAACATCTGCAGAATCAGTTAACTGCTTTATTTTTGGCTGATATGTTCTTAATTGATGTTTTGCATAAACTGATAGATACAATTCCTCAGCCCTTTGAATTAATGTTTCAGGAATCCCTTCTCTCTGAGCTGTTTCAAATGCTAGGCTCTCTTTGCAAATCCCATCAATCAAGTTCCATGTTGGTATAGTATGACCGTCAATACATTCTGATCCCATAGCTTTATAGACAGCATTTTTCGTTTTCAACGGTAATTCAAATATTCCATGCAAGTGGGTAGACACAATACCCAGGCAACCCATTGCATCTAAAGTTTCTATTACACTTCCTGCAATACATGTCCCTTTTGCTGTTTCTGTCCCTCTGCAAATTTCATCTATCAGTACGAGACTCTTTGAAGTGGCTCCCATGATAATAGAGCGAATCTCTGACATTTCAATCTGAGATATCAAAAGATAAGAGATGAGTAGATTTTTCCATAATGGTATATTATAATTTAAACAAGTTTTATTGTATCTGTCAACCAAATATGGACTCATTGCAATGAACATCAGCTATATATTTGCCGCCACCAAGGAACAAGCAGCGCCAATACCTCAACAAATACGTGTTTGACTGCAACCCTGTCTGAACCTCAGTTTAGAGAAAATCAAGATTGTAGCAATTAGGATGTGTATACCCTCTATCCCTTGTGCATGCCAAATTTGAAACAAAATAAAAGATGCAGAACCACAAACCAAAAGGCAACCAATATATTATGAATATTTAATATTTAAATTTGATAATATGTCACCACCGTAACAATAAAGGCTTGACATAGCAACTGTGACAGCATTTTGCATTCTTCCTAATAATTGTAACACTACTATATTGAATAGGTGGCAGTGTCCTACCAAACAAAGAATGAAAACAATCATGGCAAAACTGCCAATGTGTAATAGGTAAATGGCAGAGTTATAAAAATGGGGGACCAACTGGATTCAGCAGCTACCATCTTTTGCTCCAAAAGATACGTGCAAGTCATGTATATTTGTATTTCATGTACAAATACAGTGTCCTTATGTGCAAAGTGCATGCTCTCTCTGCTTGTATTGCTGTATATGTTTCATATAATAGAAGAAATAAACAAAACCATTTTTATTATAATAGAAGGCAGAGATTAACCTGAAATGAACTTTTTCCATCAGCAGGGCTATCATAAGATTTCATATGCAACATAATGGAGTCAAAATGAGGAATAATAGCTGATTCTGCTGGCACCATGAATCCGCATATTCCAAGTAATGAAGCAGCACAAATTGATCGCAGCAAGCTTGATTTCCCACCTCCATTTGGCCCCGTCAAGAGAAATAGTGATTTCATATCAACTGTGTTACGAATGGCACTAACATGTGCAGCATCAAACCAATAAGGAGATAGCCCTGTTATCTTCATCCCAATAGCATTTTTATCCTGCATTGTTCCATGTTTATCCCTCTTTAGATTTGACTGTACAGAAATAAAGTGAACAATTAAAGTCCAGGAACAATCATATGGCCCGTACATTCAGCTACAATATATTCAGCAGTTGTATTTAAGATGCAAAAAATCAAAGAAGAACTACAACCTTAATAGAAATTAGTTAAAGTAAAATATGTATCAGGTAAATAGCAACTTAGTAATTGGTGTTTCATAAACTACCTTAACTCTGTGACATCGATTGAGAGTTGGGAAAACCCATTTCCTTCTTCTCCCTTCACTGGAGAAAAAAAAAGAAGCAAAGTGCACATTTCGGATCAGGAAGATGCAGCAGTTAGAAAATAGAAAAAGAAGATCAGAAGTACAGGGAACCCCATGACCTTGGCATATAGAAATTGTGAATTGTGGCTGAAAATCATTCTTGAAGGTTTTAAAATCTCATGGCAAGTACTATCAGAACTCTAATATGATAAGTCTATTTTTAATCTCTCTAAAAATCCAATTCAGCATAATCAAACTAAGCATACCAACACCAGCAAGCTCTAGAAATGGATAACATCCACTTACCACCTCGAGGCAAGTGTTAAGAGACATGATTTCATGTAAATTTATTAATAAAGTCGTTTCCTATTCCTTTGCTTATGGTTAGATTGAATCCCTGGTTTATAGGAATTAAAAGAAAATTTGCCTAAGAATATTTGCTCTGGATAGCAACGTGTACCCCATATTCTTCTGATCAATAAAAAATATCATATATCCCCTCATACAATCCAAAAGCAAGAGCAGAGAGTACTTAATGCAACCTCACATGGCTAAATAATGCCTTTGCAATGACAAGCAACATGGATGCAAAAACTAGGATATTGATCTTTGTTTGTAGCTCCGTAGAAAGTTCCCTTAGCAATTTCAACACCTTTGTTTTTGCCTTCTCATCAGCCTCGTGATACCTGAAAACCAAACGGGAAGTATATGATACAATTAAAAAGAAGGCAATTAATAAACAGAAATACGAAAATGAATTCCATTACAACAATCACAAATAAAAATGGATCATGCTACTTGTACAATCTTGATTGACAACTTCACAATTGACAGCATCATATTCATCCATTTTAAAAACGGTAAAAAACTACTTTTTAAATCAACGGCCCGGATTTTGACACCATCAAAGTTGTCAACAATGGTTGTCAATAAGGGTTGTACAAATAGCTTAATTCAGTAAAAATACCTTGCTAATGCTTCCTCCACCTTCGATGTGGTGTACCATTCTTCTCCAACTTTTTTACCTTTTGAATCAAGAGCAGGTTTGAGCTGTTTAATTTGTTGTTCTCCAGGTGTACCAGCCCAAACAGAAGGTACAAAACGTTTTCCCTTGAACCATACAGCTTCATGCTCACGAGCATATAATATCTCTCCTTTAGGTCCTCCAAGTGGAGCTGTTGTAGCTTTGATTCTTGAAAGTATAGGAACAAAATCTTCTGTGACCTATAAAACGTCGACATCCAGTCATCCATTTTAAAAATTCAATATCGATTGAGTCATATGGTAAAATCACAAGGTCTGGGTTGAGCAGGTGAATAAAAACTGAAAATTTGATTGTAAGAGCATATATTCCAAGATTTAGTTATTTCCAAATGCTACAGGTGCCTTCCTCTATAGAGCACAATGTAGAATCACTTTATCTAAAAGCTTAAATTGTTAAAGAGGCCATATGTAATCATTTTAATGTTGACTTCAACATACCACCTCAATTGTAGGAAGGATTCGTGTTTCCCATCAAAGCCTAACACGTGCACAACTTCACTAAATTGGAAGCTACAAGGCTTAAACCTAAGACCTTTGCCTGACCTTTGCACACTTAGATAGTATATTGAACCACTTAATCTAAAATCTTAAGCTATTAGAGAGGGCACATGTAACATCATTTAAATCTTGCCTTCATTACAAATAATAACCAATCCCTATTTTCAGTTAATTGAAACTAAGAAATTGACTAAGCATTTTACTTTATACATATATTATTCTCAAACAAAGACTGTATTAGAGATGTAAACTAAGCTAGGATATCCTCCTTCGTGTTAGTAATTCACGATCCTTCCAAATTCAAAAGTTTATTTTCTTTAAGATTGACAGGTAAACCTTTATTACCTACATTTTTTTCCGAATAGAAAAAATACGGAAGCATTAAATTAAAATTGGAGTTGTGTAAGTTTCCATTTTAAATTTGCTAAGCACAAAGGAGATGAAAGAGAAAATCATATATTGGACCCCCGTTCAAAGAACTAACAGGCAAACCTTTAATATCAGAGAGCTTTAAAATAATCATTTTACTATGCTTTTCTTAATACTTAAATGTTAGTAATTTTTTCCTCAATGTCTCTGTTGCACAACGTACAGAACAGCAGCAACAGATTAGCACAATTTACAGCAGCAGAGGAATATTCGAGTTAGCATGAGCATCGAGTATGTAACTTTCCTATGCCAGGTACATTCACAATAGATGAACGAGACTACTAGTTCTTCATAAGGACATAGAAAGACTTACAGCTATAGATAAGGCCTCTGCAACTTTATCGACTTCTGCAAATTCTTCCTCTAAATGAATCCTCTTGACACGACCTTTCCATGATGACTCCATATCTTCAAAAAACTCGTGTGGAATTGAAGTATAGGAGCTCATCTTCTGATCTTTTTCTCCTTCTAAAGAGATTATTTCACCAATTCTACAAGATACAGACCTGCATTCATTCACCTGAAAGTAAGAAGATCAAATGACATTGGACCCATTATTTGAACAAAAAACTTTGCTAGTCAAAGAAGTGTTAATAGTGTGTAAAGTGTCAACACACTGTGAGTGAAAAATGAAATCCAAGCACAAAGTTTCAACATGTTATTGTTTCCTTTCAACACATGATGAGTATAAATAAAGAATGGAGAGCAATTTATACATATAGATTTACTTACTAATATCTCCAAATCAACTTTCAGCCCTGTTGCCACCCAAGTAGGATCCATTAATAACTTAAGGATTGCATTGAGCTCCATATTGCTGTACATTTGCAATATGTCGTCAAGCAAACTTTTAATTTTGCAAAACTCAATATGATTGGCCTCCCTCAACTCAAGCAACTTCACAAGCTGAAGATGGACAAGAAAAGAGACATAAATGAAAGCCCTGAATCAGAGACTGAAACCTTGACAAACTAAAGCAAAGGATAAAAATAGTGCAATAATCATTATCTGCTATAAAGAGAAACTGTCAGTTGTAGCATGCATGTGATTGTGAGCCAAGCAATCCTAGTATTGGATATATGACTATAAATGACGGTAAAACAAGTCACTGTGAGTTATTCATCAAAGATAAGTGAGCATCTGACTTACTGCCACAGTAGAAGAAGAAATGCAATAGCATTCAAACAGTCATCCTCAAAAACTTTTTTTAATTTCATCTTTGTTACACATATATAAGGAAAAGTAAAACTGATAACTGAGAAATCAGAAGTCTAGGTGGAGACTACAGTTTTTGAGTTTAAAAGTTGATGAAGTCCCCAACTCGTATAAAAGCAGTCAATTGTAAAACCCAAAATAGGACATACTTGGAATAAACTTAGAACTATTATTAACATATTATACAGACATTGATTGTGCAATGTATTTGCCTGAGGCAACAATTTCCTTAGCGGCACCACAACTTTACTTTAGTGTCAGCCGTATGTTCTGACTATGATATCTTTCATAATTTTATTATAGTTTAGTCAGCAAATATATGGCGACGTGAGTCATGTGGAAATATACTAGGTATTAAATAGCAGTCAAATTTCATGTGACCTATCAGCCAATTCCATTTCTACAACAATTACTGAGTTACTGACATGAAATTAAATCCAGGTTTCAAGCTCAACACCTGGGCACAAAAATATTTGCATACAAGAACAGAATATTTAAAAAGAAACAAATAGCTATATTCACTTATCCAAAGCTGGTCAAAAATTTGTCATGTGAATCAGACTTCTGCAAGTTTTGAATTTATACGCAGTGTAAGAAGTACAGAAAAGATAAGGGGAGCACTGAAGAGTTTAATTATGACCAACAGAATGTTGAAAAAAATTGGGCTCTTAGTGGTGAAAACCAGGATCGTGAAGTAGCACCATTTAAAACTTTAAGGAAAAGAGAGACCTTCATTGCCCACAATAAGCACCGTTGATGATATCAATAACTGATTGAGGCAATTGGGCAGTAAACACTACCATTTTAGGTAACTGTTGAGCTTGATAATAACGGCAGAAAAAAACATGTATATGGGTGCATTAATTGACCTCTTGAGCAAAAAATGAAAACTTTAACAAGATATTGCTCTTGCATTATATTTTTGTTCAGCTTCTTGGAAATCATGATTACTAATCAATAATTAAGAACTGGTCATCTAATTCAGAGCATATGATCCAAATCAGTTTCCTTGATTCAAATTGGACTAAAGAGGTAGTAAACAGCAACCCAAAAGCGGATTTAGCCTCATCCTTTCTTGACTAGAGCACTTTAGAGATTACTACTTACTAGAAGAAAAAATAGTTTCTTTCACTTGTGACCATAATCAACTTTGAATAATCAAACTTACTGGGCACTAAATTAACTCGGAGATATTTTGCACCACAATGGATGATACTACTTTACAATTGGCAATACATTTACAATGAGGAAATAAATACAAGGTAAAGGAATCCCACCTTGGTTGAAGGTACACAGGTGAATTCAGGAATGGAGCATGTTATTTTGCTCATAAGTTTGCATGCTTCTGCAGACAGACAAAGAATCTTAGTAAGGACAGTAGGAAAAAAAGATACAAATAATCCTACTAAAAGAATTAAGGAAACCCATATGTATAAAGCAAGCAAAGCCACAGAAGGTTTTCTTAAATTGGAGGTGGAGTCTAGGCACTTCATATTCAAAACCAGTAACGAGAAATGGTTGTTCATGATAGGCAATGGTTTTGTTCTACTTTGGTTGCAATAGCTGTCTGCATGAATGACTTGTCATCATCATCAATGAGACAAGTCAAATTCCACCATTGACCAAAGATTCTGAGTCATATCATGGGAAAACAAAGGTCCGATAATAAGCACAGGAAGGAAAGGACAGAGACATTCGGGGAGGTGTAGGGTCAGCCTGGGTCACTTAGTTCTCAGGTGATGGAAAAAGGTAGGCAGAAGTGACAAGCACTCAAAGCTTGGCTACAGCAAAGCGCTTACTAAGCACAAAAGGAAGGGGGTAATAGGCATAAAAGCCATGAAAGTGGAAAAATTCCTCAGTTCCCCTTCTCCAAATGTAAGACCCCAAGATAACGAAGTTTCACATTACTTGTCGAAAAGAAGATTCTTATAAAAAATAAAAGAATAAAAAATTTACATACTAAAAAATAAGAATTCATGTACTGCTAAGAGTACAATAAGCATTTGAACAGTGTGAAAGTAATAAGTAAAGACCGAAAAAAGATCAGGACTGTGAACTTAATACATGTCCATAGTTCATTCGTTTGGGGTATTTTGAATCCGGATAGGTGCTTAAAGCATCCAGTGGATGAAATATTCATAAAATGAACTCATTCAATTCTGAAAAAGCTAGCAAATAAAGAATGTGGTGACTTAATAAACTGAAAATTCTAATAAATAAAACTACCACAATCCCTTATTGGTGAAAAACAAATTCTCTGTTATACATAGAATCAGAATTCTAGACAAAAAAAAATACAGATTAGTTGCCTAAGACAACTGTGATTCTACAACTATTTATAGCTATATTACAGCTGTCCTATAATTAGAAATTGACTGATCTGAGAGCTAATTACTAGGAATATAAATAGTAAAAGACGAACAATCAGATTTGTAGAACTAAGGAATTGTGCTGATTATAAACATATTTCACAATTCACATAACGGCGAAACCTTGAGCAGCAATATTGAGTATACTTTCATCCCTTGAGCTACACAAGATATAATAGCAAATCATGAAGCCAAACAAAATGGCCCTACATAATAACGTATGAAATATGAAATGAAGCCCTATAAAATATATTTATTTTAACACCTTGAGAAGCATATATTAACACAACAATGATGTTCTTTGAATCAACTTCTCATACCAGTAGAAAGAAGAAAATAAGAATAGCATAGCTAAAATACTAATGACTACGAAGAGAAAAATGAATATTGAAAACGACAATGAATTTAACGAATTAAACTGTAGTTCTTAGCTATAAAAAATATTTCCGAAAAATAATAGAGGTCATGTCAATTATATCCTATCAGTTTGGATGATCACCATTACTATGAAACCTGACAGTATATAATCAAAGAGAAGATCACAGGTACAAGATATAAGGTGTGTAATAGCAAAGAATAGAACAGGTTGTTCATTATATGATAAAGATGCCACCAAATATGACTAGAAAGTGGTAGTTACTACACATGCAATGCACATCACATATCAGTGCGTATACAGATATACAAAATTCACCTTGAATTGTTGATGCAATCTCGTAAGCAGGAGGGTTCAGCAGCAGATCTCTAACATACCTGTGCGAACAAAAACAAAAAGTAAAGAAACCAAAAAACATAGCAAGCTAATCAATATCCAAAAATAACATTGAGATACTTTATTCATGAAAAACATAAGCAACATAAATAAACTTTTACGATAAAGAAGTGAACTTAAGGACCATAAGAAGGGAACATGGCAGGGGATGGTGTTATTGCTATTATGCGATCACAAAGAAAATATTCTAAAGAATTTAGAGAAGCAGAATAAGCACTCACAAATTTATTGTTCATATCCGCATTCTCAAGATAATAAGCCAACTCAGGTCAGATTGTATCAATAAAATTATGTTGTGAGTCACTCGCAAACATTGGAAAATGGTATTCCTAGGAAGTTCCTTATTAGTTGTAATCATGGTCTTAAATTTAAAAGACTAGTGCATGCAATTTAACAAATATGTACAAGTTATTCCACAAAATTATTTCTTCCAGAAACCAACACTTCCTCACCTTTTTGATCAGCCAATTCCAGCCCTTGAACCAAAAAGAAGACAAACAGGACAAAGTAACAAATTATTCATAACATTTATTTAATTATTTCTGTCCGATTCTCTAGTTTAGTCTAAACCACTTCTGGAATGGGGCCTGACTAACAAACCTCACGAACGAAATTCAGCCCTAAAATGCCAAAAAAGAAATATATCACATACATACATACATATATATATATATATATGAAGACAGATTTGCGTCCTTCTGTGCCTATAAAAAGGTAGAAAACCATTACTAAAGTTATCACTTACAGAACAGGAAGACCAGTACAACTTGATGAAAGCAGCATTTCAAGCAGAGATGGAATTCCTTCAGTTGGTAGAGCACCTACAAATGATGCCACAAAAAAATGCACTAGTTTAACTGGTATAGCACTAGGTGATGCTCCCTAATACTAACTTTTCATATTGGAAAAGGGAAAATTGTAGAAGAAGTCCGCAACGTATTAAAATTCTGGAATGGGGTCCCCGGCCTTTTTTAGTGGCAGGATCCCAAACTTTCAACTTTGTAGCACCTTACATGGCAATAGATGGATTATATTCATGTTGACATTAAAAGTCACAAGATTCTACATGGCCCATCGTTTGTGGGGTAGAAGGGGTGAACACTTAGTATCAAAGGAAAAAATATAAAAAAGAAACAAAAGAGAAAAGAGAAGAAAATCTGAAAAATAAAGAAAAATTCTGCATCCCCCCACCCCGTCTATTTTTCCTCCCATTCATCATTCCCCACCCCACCTCTGATGAGCAGTTTTGGGGTAGGGGTGGCAAGTGATTGGGAGGCGGGAGAAAGTCTTTTCTAATTTTTAATTTATGCTTAATCAAAATAAGGGTATGAATGTATTTTTAATATAATCTGACATTTCATGGTAAAACTGACAAAACCGTACACTAGAAGCCCAAATGCCAGAAAGATGAAAGGTTCAAGACTCAAATGCCAGGAAATAACGCAGTGGGTTGGGGAACTTCGATGCAATTTTCCCAAAAATTAATGGCATGTTTTTCAAAAGCACGACCTTTTTCATGATATTATTTACTATGTATATTATTAAATTTCGACTTTTTCTTTTAAAATAATAATTAATGCAGATCAATTTCAATGCAATGACAACACAAAAGTCAAGGATTTGATGTATGGAATTCGAACACGTCCAAATTGTCCACAATTTTTGCTTACCAATTTGTGTGGCTGTCCCAAGGTGTAAAGGACGAGGCCTATCTTCTGAAGTAACTGTGGCATTTCGGAATGTAACATCATCTTCAAGGCCATAAAGCTCTTTCACCTGAGTTAGCACAAGTTAAATTGCGCCAGCAGTGATATTGACAAGCAAGGAACAAGATTCCAGGTGCAAGTCATCAGTTCATTTAGAATGCAACCTTAAACAAAAGTTCCTTCACTGGATTGCCTTCGAACCATTCAAATTGTCTAGAATTGCATTCTCCCCATAACAGCCCACCTTCTCCAAACTCTCTCCAGCGACTAGTTCCTGCAAGAGCTTTTATAATTGTAACAATCAAATAACATGAATTACTAGATACAGAAAAAACAGCAACAGCCAAAACTATATTACTGCTACAATCAACGTTATAGAAAGTACGCACATCGTTTAATACTAATAATTTCAGTTATATTTGAAATCGGTCTACTGAGTATGCATAGACTTAGTTAACAGTTACAATATGGAAGAAGTATCAAGAATCCAGCTTTTGCAAATGCCACATTCCAGACTACAAGCATCATTGTTCTAGAATAAAATGAGCAAATAATGCAATCTACCTGCACTGATCATTATATTTCGTCCAAAACAGAAAATCACAAGAGTCCTCTTTATGGCAATAAATATTAGATATTACATGGCTAAGCCAAGTTTCCTATTCTACCTTCCTTAAGGATTATTATCGACATGATTCCAAAACAGAGAGGATAAATGGAATCTAAACTGATCCCACATTTGTCGGAATATTATCAACATTTTAGAAGTCAAATTGAAATCCTGTAAGTCATCATTTCTATTCAAACATCGTATAGCATCATAGACTTCCGAATGGATAAGCTCAACTGACCAGCTGCAGTAGCCCATAAAGCAAATTCTAGCACAAACTAAGCTCTCTGAATTGAAGACAATAAGTCCAGGATTCTCAACAATTATATAGCAAATGTATAGGCAAATTATAATAAGCTATTTACTGCTACGTAGAAGTATCTTAATTGTCAGAGTCGTTAGACTCATTACATTATTTAAAGACAAGAAATGAGTAAATCGTGGTGCCTTAACACCAGCAGAAATATAGAAAGAAAAGATACTCAAGGCATCAACGTAGTCAATCAGTAACAAAACATGAACTTATGGAAAATGATGTCAACATAGTTCCATAGTATCTTTCCATTTTCTGAATTTTCTGGTAAGGAGTAAAATCCTGAAGCTTTACTTGAAAGACAATCTGTGCTAAACTTTATCTTTCTTGCACACATGATGTGTATTACATGAAGCACACAAAATCATCTAAAGATGCCATCAGAGAATTCCAGCCGTTCCATGTCTCAGTTACTAGGTTCTCTAAGTATTACTTTCTGAATAGTGCAGGTGCAGAAGATCTCACAAACCTGAAGAATTGTTCTTTAATGACGAATGCAGGAATAGATGATGGCATCGACACGTACAGATCTTAGTAACTAGGGCTTCTTCTGTTAGACCATCCTCTGTAGAATAAGTCTTCATAGTCTCCAGTACCCGAATCAGGCAGTATCCCTTGGCAGAACGAGATATTCCTTGGGTCATGGAGCCAACATTAGCGACGCAGAAACTTGAGTTTATCAATATCACAATAAATGTATATAATAAGCAAAAAAATTAAGCAAATCAAAAATGTGATAGAATAATATCTTAATAAATTTACTAAACTAAACTGCACAGATTTGCTTTGCTCATACCAACTACAGGCATTGGCTCTGGAAAGTCAAGGTCATGATCATCTCCCACAAGCCCAAAGACATAAGGACTACCCGGATGTGCATGCCTGAAAAGTAATGTCAGGTCAGAACAGATATGCCAGAATATGTTACACTAGGAAGGCCAGCATATCTGACACTAGGAAGCCAATTTATATTTAAAGTCTAGCATATACAAATGCAGAACTGTAAAAGCAGAGAAAAAAAAGGAACATAACAATATTCATCACAAGTCGCAACATTCATCATTGGGGTGCTCAGTGTCCAAGCAAACATAACTTAGACTAGACAGTTCAATCAAAAGCTAACACATAAGATTTTCGCATTATAGACATTAGATTGCACAAACTTGCAAAAACTATATGGGTACAGAGGTAATATGGTCATCCTAAAAAGTGATTATTGCATCATTCATCAATAAAGAACCCAGAGAACGAAGCTTGGATGTCTCTCGATAAATCAATTGTAATTCTTGCTAGCAAAGGAGTGGCAGTAGTAGTCTATGCGACTAATAAATGACTTTTCCCTAGGAGTTTGCACGAAAGTATGGAAATGGATAAACAAGAGAGAAGTGGGACTTGGCACCTTAAGGTGTGATCTATGCAGTATCTATGGAGATATATATACTGATAAAAGATTTTAGTAAACTTAATTTTGGGATTAAAACATATGCTTCATGTGGTTTGTTCATCTCTTGCCGAGTTTGTAGATCAGATCTGCAGTTGTTAAAGATGCATTATACCTTCTGATGAGTGATGAATATGGAGTAACATCTGGCAGCTTATTGATCCAATTTTTGTAATTTCGTTTTTCAGGTGTTTTGAGTATATAATACTACATTATAGGCGGTTAACACAACAACCTAGCACAGATAGGGTCCCAAAAGGCTATGCAAGTGCATTCAACTTTCTATAGATCATAGCCTGAATGGACAAAGACATGAAAAATGAACAAATAGAAGCACCAGATCACGGACTTCTCCTGGAACAGGTCATGTGTAACCTTAAAATAAAATGGTTAAATTCAAACATCATGCATCAGCCATGTCATCCTCATATCAGAAGAGTATTAATTTGCTTGAATACTTCACTGATTTTGTAATCAAAAAGTAAAATAACTACTTTCCCCCCTCCTAAAAGTCTAAGAGATAATTTACCAAGAAATATCAATCCATCTTTCCCCAAAACCAACAATTATATCTCCAAAGCACCCATTACAAAAGCCATAACAAAACAAAACAGGCAATCACATTTTGATTCTCGTCTAAATGATATGTGATCTCCTCCCATAAGTATCTAATGCCTCCTACCAAAGGACACGCTGAAAGGTGCATAATAAATGACAAATTATACAGATTTCCCACTAAGTGACAACTGACTAATAAACAAACAATGACTCGACCATACTTCATATATGAAAAATTTACAAAGGCCACCAAAGAGGATCATACACCTCTAATGCCAAACAAAGTACAAGATTTTAAAGCATTTGTTTAACAATGTCGATGAAAGTCATTGTCACGATAGGCAGTAACGTTAAGCTATATAAATTTTCCTTGTGCATGCATGGAAGGGATCTTGATATCTTAGCAGCATGTGCTGCCTGATTTCAGTTTCTAAACTGGATTTTGTGGCAGACCTGTAACCACCAATTATTTATATTGTGAAAATTGCAACTGCTAAATCCTGTCAATTTCTTTAACTTCACCACAAGCAATATAGGCTTTTTATACCCATTTTACATTCTTCCATTGGTAGCCGCGTTTGAGAAACAGAAGCGGAAAGTAAATAGAAGTTGTAAAATCTATTGATCCACCAATATGCAAGCTAATTTTCCATAAATTTAGACAATGAAAGTCTGCTGCTCTATAAAGATAACAATTGAATAAAGATAAAATACCGGGTGAACACCCAATCCATGGATTGATACAAACACTTACATGAAATTGTCATCTCTAAGTCCCTGTTTGATTTTGGTAAAACTCATATTTTTAGTATTTTTGGTAAAAGTTGATGAAAGGTGTAATTGAAAAGTTGATAAAAGTTGTGAGTCCCATTAAATGTGTGAATAAATTAATTGTTAACTTTGACTTAATTTTTTATGAGCTTTTTTAGCTAAACCAAATAAGGGACTATATAAATTAGTACCAACTTCAATGTTTTGAGTTGATACCACAGCTTTGATGCATGTGATTTTAAGGCACTGAACTTTCAAGTTTATCAACCAGAAAAAGTCTTTTCATGCCATCAAGCAGAGAAGACATACAAATCTCAGTGATATAGTTCTGCCCTCTCCCCCTTAAGGACTGCTAAACAGCCTAGTTCTTCATCATGCTGAATGAGAACCATTACAATCCATTTCATCTTATTACTGCAGGGATGAACCCAATCCAGAATATAAAAAGTAAAAGAAAAGGAAATGAAGCAACATTGCCTCACAAATGCAGAAGCAAGATTTTAATACTATACAGCACGGAAAACTAGCGACAAAACAACCAATTTAGAGATTCCAGTAAATCATCGAAATGACAGATTCAATTACCCAGATATGAAACGACTTTTACGAGTCCGAGCTGGAGTTGGACCCTGAACTTCCTCCACTATGCACTAGAATCAAATAAGTGCAGTCATAACGGAATATAATATAAGAAACTTCTTATGTACTTAAAAATATCCAAATGACCATAAAATTGCAGGAAGACCAAATCTTTTCCTGCATACTCACAACAGAGAAGCCATGTCGAGTCAGATCATCCAATGTCTGCCGTAAATTCTGCAGTAGCAAGTAATGAAGCATTAACGAGTCGACTCTAAAAAATAAGAAACTTCTTAGAAAATTATCAGAAATCTAGCGACAAAATTCTGAATCAACATAGGAGCTGTAAAGAAGAAACAGAAAACATAGTTTTAATATCAACAAACATCTCTCTAGACATGCTTTAATAAAAAGCAAACAGCAAAACCCTCAATTCAATCTTCATCAAGATACTATAGTACTACCTATTCAATAGCCCTTGGCAAGATTTTAGCAGTGCAGAATAACAGGTTCATTTAGTATTCTTAATTGTCACAGTACAGAAATACGGAAGTAAACTTCACCATTTCCAATGCTGCATTCTTCAAGATGCAAAGAATCACCTAGAATTAGGGCAAAGACTAAATTCTTAGTAAATCCTTGGGGATCATTAACTATTAAAGCCTTAACATAGATTCACTCATATCTAACCGAGTAGACCTTTGGTTGTGCAGCAAAACTGATCTCTGCAATAAATGAATCAACATCTCTTCCCCATAATTTGCAAAATATAATTCATCAGATACAAGTACCAAGTGTATGAAGATTCTAGTTGACAAGTATGAAAAACTTTTTTCCACCGGATTATTTTTTTCATTTTCAGGAGGTAAGAAAATTATCATTGCTAATTACTCAGTGTTACCACTCTTGGTCTAATTATAAAGAGCCAGCAAGTATATGTAAATAGGATAATTTATACCACGACAGGACAACCAGCTTTTGGAATGCTGTCTGAACGCAAACCACCAAAAGGATTCAGTCCAGCATATTCCACAAGAATGCAAGCATCAATCCCAATTGCCTCATAAAAATCACCAACCTGGAAAATAAGTGAGGTGGCAAGATGAATGAGAATTGGCCACTAATTTTTAATCAAAGTTGTATTGAAAATATAGACACGTTTCATTTTTCAAAGTGTGGGAGTAAAATGAAAATAAGAGAAAAGGACAGAAGCCACAAAAACATACTCTGCATAACAAAACTTCGCGCGGGAACTGTGACTTGAATTGCACAATTTCCCAATTAAGATTCCCTTCTTTAAGACTACAACATGCGAAGAAGAAAAGAAGTTACCACATATCTGGTCAGAAACAGAAAATCAGTATTCATATAGAAACACATGCAAGTTCATATGAAATTGAAATCAGGAGCATCTGAAAACACAATTTCAATTAATTGACAAAAAAAAACTGCCATTCAGGAATATACTATAAATTGCAATGCTAGTTTAAAAAAAAAAATAATGGAAGTACAAAGAAACATAATAGTAAGTTGTCATCCATACTCTGCAACCCTTGCAATCATACATTATCACCTAAATAACATAAACATTTCACCATCATCAATGACAGCATAAAGATATTATCAAACTGAATCAGGATGACACTTTCGTCATGTATTTAAGGCGTGAAAAATGTAATATCG
This sequence comes from Fraxinus anomala, assembly GCA_903798345.1. Taxonomy (NCBI): domain Eukaryota; kingdom Viridiplantae; phylum Streptophyta; class Magnoliopsida; order Lamiales; family Oleaceae; genus Fraxinus; species Fraxinus anomala. Next base: position 24,680 of record CAIGRN010191743.1, read on the forward strand.
CCTTATAAAAGTTTTTCCTGCTAAACACGTAACCTTTACGATAATACCTTCCATTCCTTAAGCTAGTATCAATGCCCAGAAGATTAGAATATGTAAGCCTCTTAACCAGTTGAACAGAAGAAGGCTTTCTACACATCTGCATTCTCTGAAATATGTAATCGTAGTGGTAAGACTTGCATGAAATTGTTAACAAGTGCATGCCACAATAAGGTGTGAATGCACATTATATCTTTATATAGTAAACTCAGCCAAACACAGTAATGTAGCTCACCTCCTTCCACCACATAATGTGAGCATTATCTTTCTCCTCCAGAACATTTTTCAATTGTTTCTGTTTTTTAATAGTTTTGGCAAAATGCTTTCTTTCTTTGACACACAAAACTCGGTCAGACTGCCTGACACTGTTGAGAAGGAACAGTGAATGCTAGAAGTTATACATTAAATTCATTAAGACAATTTCTAGGATGGAAATAATAGAAAGCGAAGAACTGACCAAATATCTAATGGAAAGGTGATAAGAACAAAGAGAAGACACGATGTACCATTGAATTAAAAAGAAAAAGAAAAAGAGCAAAAGAAGAAATGGACACATGAAAGCAGATAACTAAGCCAATATCTTTTACGTTTTCTTTCATTCACATCATCAACGCCTAGTAAAAACACAGTCTGATCAAGAAACGAAATTTGAATATCTATACTCCTTTTCTTTGTAAAGAAATAATACCCAAAGACACAAAACAAAACATATACAACTGAATGAATAAATCAATGTGTTTCCCAAAAAGCCTTTAAATGTAAACAAAATTCCTCAGATATCAAAAACAAATGTGGGTTTTTCAGCAGCAATATTAGACAACAAATATTTATCGGTTGGCTGAAAAAGATAGCATATTTTACAATCTTAAGCAAAAAGGTTGAATCTTTAAAGATCAAGGAAAGAATAGCCACAAATAATGAACACTGTGAATTCATGACATCATAAGGAACCAAAAAATAAAAAGAAAAGAAAAATCTTGAAATCCCCTTTAAACAAATAAAAAAGAAATCAAATATTGTAGGTCCCATATAAAACGGTAGATTGTATATATTTCACATTTTTAAAACGAAAAAAAAAAAAAAANGGTGCGGAGGAAGACGAGAAGAAGCGATGGCGTTGGTGAAGAGGAAGACTGAAGAGAAGGGAGAGAGAGCGCCACCGGGGAACTAGAACGACGACGTTTTTGGCAGTTATCCAATACATTTTTCGACTACTGTGAGCAATTTTAGACAGGAAATTGCAGTGTGTGCGTTCAGTGGAAGAAGGCAACTTCCCGCCAGAAGAAAGCAAAAAGCCAGAAATGTCTGATCAAAGGCGAAAACGCGAATTTATAAACGCACGACTCACTTGGCCCTTAAGAACTTTTTATGGGTCAAAAAGTAATTTTATAGAAGTACGATGCAATCCCACTTTTTTTGTTAGTATAAACTTCTGGTTGGACACCGGTGGTTCGATCCAAATTTAATGAGAAGTGGATATAATCTATTGCTTTGAGAATTCTTAAAATGGAATCATTGATATCGTGGGCAAAAAACCAAATCGGACCACTTTTGGCCAGATTTTATTACATGTTTCATCGGTTTGAAAGGACAGTGAGACCCAATTGTGCAGTAATTAATGACTGCACAAGAAGCAAATTACTAAAATTGACATTTTGTAAAGAATAATGACTTTTATGTGAATGGGCACATCGATAATTTTACCTAATTCAGTCAAGAATAATGGTTATCATCATTGACACACTGTATAACGTCTTGAACCTTGAAAATGATAAGTATGTTGTCAAAAATTGAGAAAATTAAATACCTTAAATTTAAGTTATAAGTTTAAAAATCAGTTGGGCATAAGAAAGCTTGACAAATTAGGTTATTTTTCTAAAAGGTCATGCATATACAAGCTCAATATGCTAAGGTCATAAAAAACGATATAGGAGTCACAACATACAGTGAAATATTCTTCTCTACACAATGGACATTGACGATCTCTGCACATTTTTTGAAAAATGAATACGCCAATATTTGGGGGTATATAGAGATGGAAACGAACATGGTAACTCCACGAATATTTTTAGGAAAGAGAAAAGTCATATTATAGTATAACACATGAATATCTAAATTTAAGGATTATTCCTAAGCTGTCACGGTTTTGATTATTGCCACTATTTATTTTTCTTTTGCTATTTATCTCTTATTTATGAAAATTTGCAATATGTTCATTAATTTTCAATATGTAAATTTAAACATAATGAGTTGTCAATTTTTCCTCAAAAAAAAAAAAAAGGTTGGGCAACTTACACAATACCACTGGCTAAAATCATGGACAGTTTGAAAATTCAGTATAAAGGACGGGGCTGAAAATAAATACATCAAATTACTTGAATGTATTTATGTTATTAATCAAACAGTAATCAAATCGTAAGCATGAAGCTGAAGAAAAAAGCCCAAAAACGGAAACCTGACCGTTCAAAACTATCAACAATAGAAAATCAAAATAGAAATTCTTGCCACGGGTTAAAACTACAATCGACGGCTCCTTCAACTATATTTTTTCAAAGGGTTTTTGTTGATTTATTCACAATATCTGCAAATAATCAACGTAAAATTGAATGTTAGTAATTTCTGAATTTTGATTCAAATAGTTCAAAATTTGTTGATTATCCAATAATATAATATATGTTTCGTAATTATTCAGTAAAAGGAAAGCATTTATAAGCTAATTTCACATATTTATGAACTTTCGTATAATTTAAATTGCTGCCATGTTTTTAACTATGGATTCGATATTTTTGAGGTTTTTTGTGTTAATACATATTAAAATTCATCTATGGATTAATGATTCTTAGCTAGTATACATGCCACATTTGGATCAATTGGATTGAATTAGTATATGTGAAAGTTTAACTTTTGATCAATTAAAGATGTGGATATAAAGTATTTGTGAATGCAAATATGAATATGAATTCAAATTTTTTTTTTTAGTGACATGATATAACATTTTATTTGTCTGGTATATGAATTTATCATTATAGTTTGACCCTATATCACCAAGATGCCCAATTTGGCCAAACTCTCTCAAACTACACTAGTCGGAAATCCCACGTAACACATCTCTTTCATCATCAGCATGGAGGAAAGGTTTCATTCATAACCCACCATCAGCCCGCCACCTCCCACGCTCGCATCACTGCCTCTACAAATATAGTCAATGTTTGATGTACATTAAAATGGAAATAATGCATTTTTTTGGATGATATGATAGTGAATATGTGGTTAAAAAAGAGGAAAAATTATTGACGTGACAGAAAATATTATTTTATTAAATAATATATTATTTTGAAAGAATATATTTTAGAATAGTAGATTGATAAAAATGTGCGGTTGACAAAGAAGAAAAAGTTATTGATGTGATGAAAAATATTATTTTATTAAATAATATGTGGTTGAAAATGAGTAGAATAATAAGAATGAAAATTATAACGTGATTCAAACAGGGGCATAATACACTTACTCTTTTTGCTGTATAAGAATTAGTCAAATTATATTTATTTTTAGTTGAAGCTATTGAGAATTTATTTAATCGTGCATGGTGGAAAATAAAACAATTTCAATTCCAACAAAGAATCTGTTTTGTATTTAGATATAAACCGTGCTCAGAGTAATACATTTGATAAACTCTGCAAACTCCTTTACTGATTCTCGAACACGAACAATTACGAACTAAAATTCACAGATATCCAATTGTCCAGCCTCCAATGAAAATTCACACAAGGAACATGATTAAGAGAACAAGAGTTTTTACTTTTCTTATACTAGCAAGAATAATTATTTTCTTTATCAATTTTTCCAAAACCTTAGTAGCCTATTAATACAAGTCCAAAGAGCTGGCACATCGCTTAATTTAATTCGGTCTAATATTTAATTAATCAAATTAATTAAATTTGGTCCATGATTCAATTAATTCATTCGGACATATTAACTAGTAACTCAATTAATTAATTAATTATCCAATACTTGTCAAATATTTAATTGGTAAATCTCATTTTTCTAGTTCTCCTTTTGTGTGTGGCCCATTAGGTTTCCAATCACGATTACTAACGACGTGAATTATTCTTTTGATTGAATCAAAATCGATAAATTAAAACACAATTTTTAATTTATCACTAATTCACATCGGTTGTCCAAAATTGACATCTAACAATGTATCAGGACAATATATGTGACAAAAAATGTCATGTGGTATGATAAAACTAAACTGTTCGCTTACCGTGAAACTATAATCTTTTCGTCAATATGATCTGATCAATTACAATATATGGATATTGTTATCTCAATTATCAATCATATCTTTTATTTCACTGTTAAGTCAATTTAAGTCGAAAACTCATTTTCAACTTATAAGTTCACCTTGACCAATGATTTCATTATCAACTTAACTGGATAAAATGAAGATCATAATCTCTTATTATTTAAGAGAGACGAATCCTTTATTGATCATTCAAAACCTTTATATGATTCTTGACGTACCTGAACGATGTCGTATTAATGACTCTTGGCAGAGTAACATCCAATATTACCAAAGTATGACTATCTTCATATAAGGCACTATGATGACTTCAAATCAAATGACAAATTCCACTACCAAATGTTAGAGATTAACCATTGACACTTAGATAGTTATCCATATGGAATCTCCCTGCGAGTCTCCAATATTTTATTCTATAATAAAACATCCACATGTTTATTCAAGTGTTACAACACTTTAACTTGTGAGATCAGCTACCTACTTCACAAGTAAGAAATATCATATGTAATGGTCTATCTGTAAAAACGATATCCGTATTTCGTTATTACACACGACCACAGACAATTAAAGATTCGATCATATATAATTTATATCTCACATTCACAATTTCTTGTGATTAACAAATCACCAAGACTTAAATTTATAGATTCTATTATTTAATTTATTAGAATATTAATTCAATTAAATAATAAATCTTACCATAAATATGCGTCGATTTTATATATTAAAAGTATTTATGTTTAAAATTGATTGACTTAGGACATAACACTTACAGAAGTCCCAACCTAAGTTAACTTTAGTTTAAACCCACAAAAAATCCATAATAATGTTCAATTCTTAATTCAAGTTTTGAAATATTTTGGTCAAAATGTTCTCTGGAGCTTCCTCGAAATTTTCGAATTTAATTAAGAAATTAAAAAAAATTAGAAAACCTTTTTGAAGTTTTCAAAACGTTTTCTAGAATTTCAAAAAAAAAAAATCAAAAAATAAACACTTGCATCTGTAATTGATTAATAAAATTTATGTTTAAATAAGTCGCGGCTATTCCAGCTCATCAACATGAACAATAAGGTGTGATTGACCATTTAACAAATGCAAAGTAAAAATTACTCTCTAAGATAGTCTAGTTTCTACTTTCACATAGATTTAAAAAATGTAATTAATATTATTGAAAATATAAATTTTTATTATATTTTTCCTAATATACCCTTATATTTAATAATTTTTTAAATATAATTATTAATTAGCTTATATTTGTTGATATCAATATAGATTAAATATGGGCATATTAGAAAATTAAAAAATATTTATACTTTCAATAAGGATAGTGACCTATAATTTGGTACAATTGAAAAAAGAAAATCAAACATATTTTTATGAGACGGAGATAGTACTAGTTATTAATGAAGATAATATTATTTAGCATCATTGATATTACAACACTAATCTATATAATATTAAATGATGTTGGATGATAGATACAATTAAGCCCTTGTTTGTGCTCCAATTTTTTTTTTTTTTTTTGGGTCAAAATACATAGAATAGTATTTTGTTGGTGAATATGTGGTCAAAAAGTTAGAATTTTTTTTTTGATTTACATGTAAAATTATTGTATAAAAGTGTGTTGTTGAAAATGAGTTTTAAAAAAATAGGACCAAAGCGAGGCTAAATAGTCACATAATTTTATATTTAGTGCCGTCACCAATTACTCCTAGATTTTCATCAATTTTTTTACAGTTGGAATTAGTCATGTCAACGAGCTGCATCGAGCCACGAGTCGAAACTCAAAGTTCAACTAAAAAATTAGGCTCGGTCCAAGCTTTCGGCTCGAGCCTTAGCGAGCCGTCGGGCCGGCTCGTGTTTTTTTTCAAATTCGTTATAAATCTATAATTTTTTATTATGTATTTAAAATTTGTACAATTTATATATGTTATAAATAATAATTAAATATTAATATATA
>CAIGRN010191767.1:0-11715 GCA_903798345.1 Fraxinus anomala
TTCCCTCCACGCATTTTATTATCCAGCTTGTGTGGAGAAGCTCCTGGGTCAACAAAACATTGTCCCCAGTTAGTCGACCGGGGACAAATCCACTCTGCTGAAGGAAAATAATACAAGGCAGAAATGAACTCAATCTGTTGTTCAACTGCTTTGTGATAAGCTTATTGAACACTGTACAGAGACTAATAGGTCGGTAATCCGTCTATCTACAAGCTCCTTCTTTGGAAGCAAAACAATAGACGTAGCAGCAAATCCTCTCGGTAAATGACCACCCTTAAAGAAATCAATGAGTGTGTATACATCATCTTGTATAATATCTCAACAATCAAAGTGTTGCAGATTGGCAGAAAATGGCAAGGCATGGATGATCCTACTTGCTGTTAGTGTGCTCTAGTCCACAAATTCAGGTGTTCAAATCAAGCACATGTTTGACACTTGTTAGGGACAATTTTCGTGGTCCATACATGTGAAAAGTATGGACAGTTGTTGGGAAATGTTGTGGGAGGCAGTTTTCTGGCAATTTGTCATAGTGGGTTGGTTTATCCCTTTGACAGTTAAGGGTGTTAACTGCACACAAATTTTGGCTTTATATATTTGAAGGTTTGGACTGATGAGAGATATAGAGTTGTAGTGTTCCTTCAATATTCATTCGTGTTCTTGTATTATTGTGGAGTAATAAACAAGTTAGTATTTACTCATAAATTCTGTGTTCCTTTACATTGCTGTCTTTATCTTTCTTTATAAGAATTGTGCAAATTCGTGGGCTGACTGAGTGGAATCTCAGTGCCATCATAGGTGAAAATTTGGCCAAGTATTTTACCAAGAATTGTCCTTGTGATAACTATCCACCATATATGAAAGCGTGGGTGTTACGGAGAAGATGATCAAATCCCTAAAAGGATTACTTGATTGGTTCTCTGATGCATATAACGCATGCCTCCCACGATGAAGTTGAACGTCATGAGAGAAGCCCCTATATGGATGAATCATTCACTATGTATGGAAGCGTGGAAGCCTCGGAGAAGAGGATCAAATCCCCAAAGGGATTACCTCATTGGTTCTTCAAAGCGTACAACACGTGCCTCCCAAGCGAAGTTGAAATTCATGGAGAAGCTCCTATATGGATGAACCATCCAATATCTGTGAAAACATGGGTGCCTCGAAGAAGAATATCAAATCCTAAAGGGATTTCCTCATTGGTTCTCCGAGACGTACAACACGTGCCTTCCATAACGAAGTTGAACGGCATCGGAGAAACTCCTACATGGATGAACCATCCACCATGTATGGAAGCATGAACGCCTCAGAGAAAAGGATAAGTTCCCTAAAAAGATTACCTCATTGGTTCTCCGAGGCATACAACACATGCCTCCCATGATGAAGCTGAAGTCATGGAAAAAGCCCCTACATGGATAAACAATCTACAATGTTGGGAAACTGGGCTCCTCGAAGAAGAGGATTAGATCCCTAAAAGGATTACCTCATTGGTTCGCTGAACGTCATGGGAGAAACTCCAACATGGATAAACATCCACCATGTATGTAAGGATGGACGCCTTAAAACAGATTACCTCATTGGTTCTCCGAAACATACAACATGCCTCCCATGACGAAGTTGAATGTCATGGGAGGAGTAGAAACAATATTGAAAAACGTCTTTAAGGTTCTATGTGTTCTCAAGTTTAATCATGTTTTAAATGTTTGAAGGATCGTTTATCTTTGGAGGTCATCATATTTACTTCAATTTAACTTACAAGTTCAATTGTGTTTATGTCATGCACATTACTGAGGTCCTAGCACTTCATTCATCATAGTTCAATTATTGGAAACATGGAAATAGAAAAATATGCACTTCATTGATAAATAAATCACTTTACAAAGAAAGACCTCAGCTATTACATAGAAATTATAAAAAAACCCTATATTATGTTGGAGGTGGCAGGGAGTTTGATGCCTCAGTAGTAGACGCTTTAGCAGTTGGTGCTTCTTGGCCTGAAGCTTCATCCTTAAGAGCGCGCTCTTGGTTAACTTATGTACCTCCAACGTCTACCGCATCACTAGTGGGGGTTTGAGGTGCCTCATCAAGAACTTTACTTTCAATTCAACCACATTAAGTTCGAGGTAAAGCTCTCCTACCCTATCTACCACTTCAATGTATGCAAACCTCTTCCAATAGGCGCTGAAGCGCTGGTACTCTTCCACCAAGTGGAAGTTGGTGATGTAGTCCTTCACCGTCTCATCACCCACTTTTTGAGCACCAGCCTTGGCCTATTCAGCCTCCTGCATTCTATGGTAATGCAAATACATCTACTGTAAGCTATATATTCTCTCCTCTTGAGTTCATTCTTTTGTTGCCAAAGTTAGATGTTTGATCTTGGTTTTAAGTTTGGATATTTGTTGATCATTCCTTATCATGCAAATCCGCTCATATATCTTGCTAGTGCTCAAACATATTTGTCTCGTGTTATAAAGCCTATCCTACGTTCAAATTCGAAATATCATCGATTAATAATCTGTCCATACGTGTTGGAATAAGCTTGCGTGGACATGAGTGGATCTGTTGTCCACATCAACGGTACAAAAAACGAGGTCAACACTTAACATAGGGTGAAACCATTAGCATAGAATATAGGGTGAAACCATTAGCATAGAATTTAAGCGTAGACAGGCTTCAAGCAGGAGTTGACCACACAAGAAAAACATTCCTAATGCCAGTTGATAAGAAAATATTATACATTTATTTGAAGTTTTTTTATTTGCTTATTTATGATTAATTGAACAGATATTTGCCTAATTTGGTGCAAATACGTTGTAAAACCCCAATTTGAGTGCACTATGAATTAATACATGAGATATCAATTGTTGTAAGGTCTTATAGACATTAAGGATAATTGTCTACACTTTGCATAATCCAAACGACGTTCTTATGAATTAATACATCGTCACATGTTCGCATTCGGGATAATATCATACGTGAGGATATATCTAAATCTATTCGTAAGATATTATTAGGTAAATTAAGAAGATTGATCTTCATATGAAATATTATTGTCTAATTGTAAAATTGATGTTAAGATGAATGAATGTTTGGGATACGGGTCCTAATGTTTGTTCAATTAATTAAGATTCATAAACTCTCCCTACCACTTTATGTTAGAATAGTTAGATTAGATCGATTATAGATTTAGATAGTTAATATTGTCACCATCTCACCTAATTAATTGTGTGTTTACATTCGATTATATTAAGGTTGATTGAAGCTAGGCTAGAACTTATTCCTCGTGGGATCGACACTTGAAATCGGGTTAACTTTATTACTCGTTACGATCCGTACACCTGTGGATTAATAAAAATCTGCAAGGTTTTTGCGCTGTTATTGTGGAATTTGATTTAGTTAGTTTTTAGTTAATTATCGCTTTGATTAATTTTGTCTTTTTCTTTTTAGCTACATTATTTGCTTTTCTTGGTTTCATTGATAGAGAACGGAGAGGAGCAAAGTAGCAGCAACATACATTGCAATGACTGATCTCAGTGTTTTCGATATGCTACAAAATGCCGATGAAGATGCATTAAGAGAGATGTCTTTGCTATGACAAGGCATAATCCACTGGTCGTTGATAAGGAAGACATGCTTGTGGGAGACTTATTTGCCCTACATAAAATTAAAACAATTAGACATGATGCACTTGCAAACTTTGATGAGGATGATTTGCCATTGAATTTAATATGAAAATCCAATCTATCGAACTTCCCCGAACATGATATAAACAACAACAATGATGATGAAGACTTGAAATTGTTCAAGGATTTGGATTGTGGACTGTGTGTTCAACCCAAGGAGATAATTACTAACAAAGAAGAGCGTGGAGAGCATAAAAATTTAATCACAAAGGAACCAAATGAAAATGTAGTAATTAATGAAGAGACTTCATTGATTGCTCAACAATGATTTTGTAGTTAAAGTTGACGATGAGGTAGAAGTCTACTTAGTTAAATTTGATTTGGGGGAATAGGCAAGTCTTATTATGCTAATAGGGACAAGATAGAAGTTTGAAGAAGCAATGAAGAGTGGAATAAAGTCAACTGATGCAAACTAAGCAATGTATCAAACGTTTACTTCAAATTTCATGAAACATCATTGCAAAAGTCATATTTAGACTATAAACGAGTGCTTATAGGGAGACAACTCAATTTTTTTGACCTTTTATTTAGCATGCTTTTCGTAATTGCATTGCATATAGTGAGCTAGATTGTATTAGCACTATGGAACATTTAATTATTGCTTTTCTAGTATTTCAATTATAGGGTAGTATCCAAGCATCACAATCATGCCAAATTTCCCTCAATTCTCACATTCCTAATTCATTTAGGATTAGTCTTGGCTATCGTGTCATTATAATGGTACTTAATTTTTCTCTCTTTTCAGGTATGATTGAAACATGTTACAATGCAAACAAAGGAAAGAGAAGAAAGATAAAAGAGTAACTAATAAGAATCACGTCCTCATATACACGGCGAGTATTGCTAACCTTTTTTAAACCTATTTAGTGAACACATTGAGGACAATGTGCATTTTAAATTTGGGTGTGGAATAACTTTGTTGTTTGTATATTTGCTTGTTTGTGTGATTTAGCATAAAATTCGAATTGAAAAATTTTGGTAAGCCTTGCCTTGCTGGCTAATTAAAAAATTCAAATATATAAATTATGTGTTTGTGTGAGTTGTATAACCTTGTCAGCTAATTGATGAGTATCTAGAATTATTTATGATGAATATAGTGAGATTAGACGATGACACTTTTTGCTAATTTGATACTTGTTCATGTGAGATTGTATAATATTAAACACAATAATCATGAAGAATATTATGTATTTTTGGATTGGTTACAATTGTAGATTAGGCTACATGAAAGATAGAATTAAATGACTTACTTAATTCTACCTATAATTTAATGCAACATTAATGCCATCTAAACTGAAATTCTAAATAGCATTACTCTATTATTTAAATAAGTGTTGATTTTGTGCTTGTTTAAAATTGTATGAAGTGTTTTTTTACTAATAGGTGGAACATAGTATTAATCATATACTGGAAGTTTTAATGTCAATTACTTATCTGAAAAATAAATAAATAAATAAAAGGCTAATAATCATGATACGTAGAAAAAAGTTACATATATTTTAGTGTGGAGTTAGTCTCGATTAATCATAACCTATTCATAACCAATATGTAGGATATCTATCGAGAAAGAAAGTTGCCTACAATGTAGAATAAAAATTACATTAAAAAACCAAATATAAGATCCAAAAAAGGGACAATGAAAACAAAAAGAAAAAAAAAGAATTAAAAAACAAAACAAAGCATATTGAGGCAGTGGACAAGTATAAGAACTATTTTATTCCGGCTAAACCTCGGATATTTAGTCATGTTAAATTTCTTATAAGGATATTATTCTAGGTAAAGTTTGAAGGTTGAGACATTCAAATTTAAAGAGAATCATCACTTGTCAATTAGTAACTTTTATTGGTGAAACCCAACAAAACTTGAGCAAAAAGGAAAGAGTTTATGTAATCAACCTTAGATGAATACCCCGGGTATGTGATTGAAAAATAAATTGGAGGTGTGCATTTTATGAGTGAGAAAGAGCATCGGAAAATAACAAAACTAAAGAATCGTGATAATTTGATAAACTATATGCCTGCACATTGATCAGGCATGAGTAAGTGAAAATTGATTCCAATTGTATTATTTATGAACTCTTTGTGATTTCTCAATAATTTCAATACTTGATGCGAGTTTAACGAAGTTATTATTTATGTTTGTTTGCTTATATATATTTAGTAGATAGTTTTGTTCGGAATGAACAAGAGCTCAAGTTTTGGAAGTTTGATAAGTGCACTCATCCAGGATTTCTTGATTATTTATATTTAATTAAACGAATATCTACACAATTTGTATGTAAATACGTTAGTTATAGGTAAAACCCCCAATTTGAGTGCACTTGGATGTAATTGGCATTTAATAGGCATTTTCAAGCTACATTGGGGATAATTCTGAGCAATTGATGATCAATCGAATTGCAATTGGTTAGTTGGAATACCAATGAGGATAATCGGGGGGTGATTCACAAGTTTGAAGAGCTAAATTCAAGGTATAAAAAGTTTGAGGACTAAATTGTAAATTTTGATAAATTACATCGAATCAATTACAAATGATTGGGAAACGATTATGGTTAAATTATGAAGATATAAAGATGAAAGACTAAAGATGCAAAGAAGAAATGACTCAAATTGAACGAAGAAAGAAAATTGAGGACCAAATTGTAAGATGGAAAAGCTCATGGCGTATGATCTCATGCCATAAGGTAGTGATGGCTCGGCTCGGCTCGGCCTGTATAAGCACGCGATCGGCCCGTGCTCGTTACTTTTTTTTTAAACTATACCTAGACCTTAAAAAATAAATAAATAAAAATAAAAATTTGACGAGCCGCTCGGCTCGGGCTCGTTTTTTTAACTAGCTCGAGCGGCTCGTGGCTCGTTTTTTACAAACCGACGAGTCGCTCGGCTCGATTACCACCTCTACCATAAGGTATTGCGAACCTAATGCCAATTGAGGAAAAAGTAGTGACCAAATAGGTCCTTGGATACGATCGCACAACTTCATACTGTGAGATTGCAACTCCTATTGTGACAACGAAAAACCTATTTTTCTTATTTTAATAAGTTCATGTTTGGTCCCCATTAACTTTTAATTCATTTTTCTCCATCTTCTTATTAACAACAGATTTTCTCAATAAAATAATATTACACGTAAACTAAAAAAAAATTTCTTACTTTTAACCACGCATTCTGCAAAAGACACTATTTTCAAAATCAATTTTTTTTTTTTCAAATAATGGACCTCAAACAAAATGTAAATTACTTAATGAAAACCAATTGACACACAATTTTTTACTTAATTATTTCCTATAAATATGTTCTTTCATCTACAGTATCATGGAAGGAAGCTAGGAGGCTCATAAACACATATCCCATATAATTAAAAGAGCCCTTGTCGAGAAAATTAAGAGATTTACTAAGCATTCATTTGACCCCCATTATATCAAATTATAATGAGATGAATAGTAATTTTTTAAAGAATGTGTAGTTAAAAAAGAAGGAAATTTTTTTGAATTTACGTGAGAAGAATGTGATTAATAAAAAGTGAAAAAAATATATTATAATTTAGTTGGGAATAATGGGCCAAACAGGGCTAAATCTTTATGGAAGACTTTTCTATAAAGCATCTATCAACTTCTTTCCATACAATTATTACTTGAGATTGAAGAAGTACAAGATTCTAGACTATTTCTGTCTTGATTCCAAATTCTTTTAGTTTCAGGTCACCATGTACTTATTTTAATTGTTATTGTATTATTATAATTCTTGGTTGTATAGATGTTAGGATAACGTTGAGCTATCTTCAATGAAGTTTTGATATTATATGATTTTGACATTAGTCACTAATTGAATTGATGTTTGATTTTTATTGACATGCTAGAGCAGGAATAAGAAAAATAACATAAGATAATATTTATTGTAAGGTCCTTTAAACATTGTTGATAATTGTCTATACTTTACATAATCAAAATGATATCTTTATGAATTAATCACATGTTCACATTTGGATTGGAGATTTTATTGTATCATGCATGAAGATAGATTTAATTCTACTCGAAAGAGATTATTAGATAAATTTAAAAATTGATCTTTATATTGAATAGTTGTAAAATCGTAAAATTGATATGAATGTGTGGAGATACGAGATTAAAGGGTTTGTTCAATTAATTGAGAATCATAAATACTTCCTAATAATTAGTTAGGTTTGATTAGATCTAGTTTACTAATGTCATCACCATCTCACCTAATTAATTATTAGGCTAGATTCTTAAGCTACTGTTTGTTTAGTCCCCATTTTCTAAAACGTATTTTCCTCAAATTCATTTTTAATCACACGTCATGTAATGTACAATTTTTAACAACTTTTACCAAAAACTAATAAAAATAGTGTTAGCTAAACCAAGCACGAACTTATTCTTCATGAAATCGATACTCTGACTAACAACTATTTTATTACTTGTCACAATCAATATACTTGCAGGAAATCGATACGAAGATTCAAATTTAAGCCAAACTCACTCTACTCAGAAACTAGAGACATCTTTAATTTAGTTTAGTTCGTATTTCACCCTAGACCAATCCTTGTAGCATGCAATACCTAATGCCAATCACTTTTTAGGTCACGACAACAAATCCATCGTAAATTAAACCCAAGTCTAATGCTTATGCAGAAACCCCACAAAAGATCCGCAAAAATAAATTTACCAATGAAGAGTATAATTATCAAATACAATCATGCCAAATTTGATAATCAAGTGAAAAGACATACCCAACCATTCTTATCTTCCAGGCATAAGTTGTTAAAATATGCATGAAGTATCAGCACATTATTATATGTTATACCTGAAAGAGCAGGTTTTTAAATGATAGTAATACAAAGGGGCAGACTCGATATTGCCTTTTATGCAGTATTCAGCCTCCAGCTTTCTCGCCCTTGCTAAAAGACCATATATTACGAGTTCTATGGGTATTCAGCAATGCTGTAAAACTCTTGATGCAATGCTATGACTCAACAGTTGGTGTTGAATTTGCTTCTGATGATTTGGCTATTTCTTCAATAGTTTCCATGTCTATTGTCATACCTTCATCAACCTCAGTTTCCTCTGCCTCAGCCATTATTTCATCCCCATCCCCTACAGCAGGCTCAACCCCATTTTCTACTGAATTGGCCTGATGGTGGGGATTCTTGGGCTTTTCATAAGCTCCGTTAGATTTTTGTATGGTTGCTGGAGGATATGAATCATTTGAGAGAGTCAATGTAGATGTAACCAGCAGATTCTGCAGGGAATAAAATCATCAAATATACCAGAACCAATGTTTGAGCAAATTAGCAACAAAAAAACATGGCCCTACAATAGGTAGTGCTCCAATTTTATCTATTCCCAATTCTTGATGGAATAACTAACTAAGAAATTTTCTTTCTCGTGCTTGAATAATGGCTGCTAATAAATCATATCAAACAAATGGATCAGCACAATCAAATCATGAAGACATTATGCATCCAAGATGGAGTAAAAAAAGACACACTACCCCAAAAATTTAGACAGTATACATTTTGAACTCTCCATGCCCATATTCATTGTCCCAACTCCCAAGAACCCATAAGCAGCTTCCCTTGCCAGGAAATATATAGCGAGAACATTCAGCCTCGCTCAGAAAAGGGTCCTTATTAGGCCAAAGTGACTCACAGGTCAACTAAGCTCATCTATAGTTCGACCAAATTCATCCCTTCCCGACTAGATGATCAAGTTCCAAGAAGATGAAATGCCTGGCATTCTTGTCTTCCAAGCATAAAGATGCATGGAAACACATCCAAGTGTCCATGTGAAATTATATATGAACATGATGTATGTCATATTTTCCACTTCAATCAAAAATGGGGCTGAAGATATTTAGCCCCTGTTTGGTTTCGATAAAAATTAGATTTTTAGTAGATTATGATAGAAGTTGATGAAATGTGTAGTTGAAAAGTTGATAAAAGTTGTGGATCCCATCAAATGTATGGTTGAAAATAAGTTTGAAAAAAAAATGAGTTCTAAGAATTGGGTACATTTCTGCAGAACTCGTACAAACAAGATTGTCAAAAAAGCCCCAACACAAGGTCAGATGCTCGAATGGATCCAAATTTTGGGAGAGGGAGGGGTGATATTAGTTAAGAAAGCAAAATACCTTTTCTAGAGCCAAAGCGAGCTTTGAAAGCTTGGGGTAAATGTTTCTTGTAGACAATAGAATCTGTTCAACATGTAATACACAGATATAACATTTTGAAAACTAAATACAGGAATCCAAATTGAAGAGTGGCGAAACACAGATGCCTGGAGATACAAACACTAACACCAGTATACAAGCAGAAAACAGAAGGGAAATCTCATAGGATAAAAGATTAGCTTAAGCATCCAAAAAGAAAAGGTCTTAAGTACTGGGCATAGCATCAAGATAAAGCTGAAGTCAACAAGAAAAGGATATAACATGATCACCTCACAAAGCCTTTGCAATGTAAACGGAGGACCTTCATCGAAGCTAAGAACAGCTGCAAAACAGTGGGATATACAGTATGTAGTACGTAATAGAGAAATTAACCAAGCTCAACTCCAACAAAAAAAAAAATTCTATTCCAACAATCTGGTGTCAACTGCTCAGACAACGAAGTTTTAGATTCATAGAAAGAGGAAATGGATCAAAGGAGCATGTTTAGCTAAGCTTAAAAGTTCACTTATAAGTAAAATAAGTTTTAAAATAATTACTGTAAATAAAATTGAAAATAAGCAAGTTACATATTTGCAGCCAGGTTCCAAAATCTTCTAATCTTAGCACCTACATCCCAAATATTTTAATAAATGAGCGCCAGAAGGACCTCTAAGGTTTCCATCCAAAAATATGTCAATTGACCAAAAGTCAAACGTTTGACCTTAACTTGAGCAATTTAATGTAGGGTAAAGTGGTCTTTTAACATTTAATTAATGAAATAATTTAAAAATAGAAACAAAAAAATTTAAATAAGTTCATCTCCCCCTATCCACCCAACCCCACCCAGCCACCGAAACAGCCACCATCTGGGAATTCCAACCACCATTCTCAAATCCTCATTCTTCCTAGGGAATTTTCAAAGTGTTGTATCAACTCATCAACCCGCTAAAGGCTCAGTACATAGACAGCCTTCTTGGCAGAGAAAAAGTTTGATGCCATTCAAGAAAATTCTGGCGAAAACAAATTCAGTAGTGCCAGTAGAGTTAATAATACAGAGGTTCACGATGATGTAGGAGTGAATATGAAGCTGAAAAGGAGTCCTGTGTGGGGGGTGAGTGGGAATAGAAAAACTTGGAAATTCGAGACTTTTGAAGGGGAGCCCACTTCAGATTGCAAGGCAAATACCTAAAATCGGGAAGAATTCAGATGAACATTCTGTTGATGGGAAATTGGATGGAGAAAAGCCCAATTCGGATTAAGAAAACAAGATCTGCATTATCATCTAAAGGGGCCTGTTGAGCAACCTGGTGATGCGAATGAGAAGAATTCTAAGTCAATTAGAGGAAAGTGAAATCAGATTGCAATGAGACATTGACGGAGAGTAAAATTGGAGGGAATTCTGAAACTCAGAAAGGTGAAATCTGAATGGAATATCGTGTCGGACACACGTGTCTGTGTCGGTGAGTCATAGGAATCAGGATAGGAATGTTAAAGAATTCACTTCAGTGGTTGGACGGAGTTAGAGTAGGTCGGGGGATGGGGGAAGATGAATGTTTTTTTTAATTTTTATTTTTAATTTTTGCTTTAGTTTATATTTTTGTAATTGCTTTAATTATTGGTCAATTAATGCAAGACATTTCACTTTTGGTCATCTGACACATTTTTGGATGGAAACCGTTAAAGGTTCTTTCGGCACACACATATTAAAAGTTTGGGATATAGGTGTTAAGATTAGAAGGTTTGAGGCCTAGCTGCACATTTTTGAAAGGTTTGGGATCTCTATTGCAAATTTTCCTTAGATAATGAAGAAAAAAGTAACTTATCCAAACATGTTTCTAACAAAATTTATTTAAGCTTAGCCAAACATGCTC
>CAIGRN010191770.1:0-12392 GCA_903798345.1 Fraxinus anomala
AATAAAATCTCGGAGGTACCGCCCACTGAAAAAAAAAGCGATGATCAGGGTCTTACTGATAATACATTCTTAGATTATCAACATTCTAAGGGTGGGGCTGTACATTCCCATCCAAGTTCCCAATTAAGAAGGTCCCTGGCCTAACGTTGTCTGATATACGATAGGGCCCCTCCCAATTCGGACCCAATGTACCAGCGCCAAGCTCTTTAGAAGATAGAAAAATCCTTCTAAGCACAAGATTGCCTCTTCTGAATGATTTCTTCTTAACCTTGGCGTTGTAGTATCTTGCCATTTTTCTCTGATAGGAGGCTAGTTTTATTTGTGAATCATCTCTCTTTTCCTCAAGGAAATCAATCTCACATCACCTTATCTCTTCATTGGATACCTCGTTGAATTACAGGTGATGAGGCGAATGAAGACCCACTTCGACTGGGCTCATGGCTTTGGTTCCGTACGCCATAGAGAAAGGGGTTTCCTCTGTCGTAGTTCGGCTAGTGGTGAGAATTGTCCACAACACATGTGGGAGCTCATCTAACCATGCCCTTTTTGATGCATTAGGTTTCCTTTTCAAGATGTGCTTTATAGTCTTGTTTACTGCCTCAACTTGGCCATTTGCCTGGGGTGGTGAGGAGAGAGAAGTACTTTTTGATACCTAATCGTTGCACAAGTCTTTAAACTTTTTGTTGTCAAATTGTCGCCCATTGTCTGTCACGATTGAGTGGGGGATTTCAAACCGGCAAATAATTTTTTCCATAAGAACTTAGAAGTGTTTGCTTCAATTATTTTTGCCAACGGTTCCGCCTCAACCCATTTAGTGAAGTAATCAATTACGACAATCGCATAACTTGCACTTCCCTTCCCTTTTGGTATTGGGCCTATTAGATCGACCCCCCCATTTACGGTCAACTCTTGGGATGATTGTCTTTGAATGAACGAGAAATGCTGACATTTGTCGCACCTTCTCACAAATTGTACATCATCATTTTTCAAAGTTGACCAGTAGTATCCTTGCCTTAGTACTTCCTGAGCCAATGCTGGGCCCCTTGTGTGGTTGCCATAGATTCCTTCATGGATTTTTCGTATGATGTAATTAGCTTCTTCACTTCCTGTGCAGTGTAAGAGGGGGAATGAAAAGCCCCTTTTGTAAAGTACTTCATTTTGGAGCACATAGTGGGCGTCTCTTCGTCTGAGCTGGTGGGCCTTTTTCTTGTTTTTCAGTAAGACGTGATCTTTGAGTTAAACTATAATAAGTTGCATTCATTGTGAGGTTCCTTCAACCCACATCACCTCTTCTACTTTGGCTGTGGAGGGCCTGGGGAGGTATTCAACCGGTACAATTTTAAGCAGTTCTGAGTCTTTGCTGCTGCCCAATTTTGATAGGGCATTTGCATACATGTTCTCTACTCATGGAGTTCGGGTCAGCTCAAACTTTTCAAAGCATGGGAGCAGGTCCATAACCTTTTTCTAGTACACTGCCATGCCCTTATCTTTGGCTGCAAAACTGTCTCTGACCTGGATTACAACCAGCTGGGAGTCGCTTCAAACTGCCAAGTTCTGGACCTGCATTTCTTTGGCCAATCTAAGGCCTGCTAAAAGTGCTTCGTATTCAACTGTGTTGTTGGAGGTCTTAAAGCCAAACCTCACTGCACAATTAAGCTTGTGAATCTTTGGACTCTCTAACAGTACTTCAGCTCCTAACCCCATTTCTCCGAAAGACCCATTAACAAACAGTTTCAAGGCTGGGGAGTCTACCGGTTCCATTATTACATTGCTGTTCGTTGCTTTAGTGAATTCTGCTATGAAGTGTAACACTGTCTATCTCTTCATTGAGGTTCTTGATTGATACGAATTCCATTTCATCAGCCTTCCTGATGCGTCTGGCTTTTGGAGTATCTACTTGAGGGGAGGATTGTCAACACGCATATACAATGGGCCTGAAAGTAGGGCCTCAACTTCCTAGAAGCAATCATGAGGGACAAAACAAGCTTTTCCATGTCGATATAACGTGATTTAGCTGGTATGAGGGCCTTGCTTACATAGTAGACAAGCAGTTACATGCCACATTCCTCCCTTACCAAGACTGAGCTTACGGCCTCAGCACTTATGGCCAAATATAGTAGCAATTCTTCTTCCTCCTTGGGTTTTGAGAGGAGTGGGGCTTGGCCCAAGTACTTCTTCAGCCCTTGGAAAGCCTCTTCACATTCTTTGTTCCATTGGAATCTTTCCTTCTTTTAAGATTTTAAAGAACGAGAGGCATCTGTTTGTGGCTTTGGAAATGAAGCGGTTCAGTGCTGCTAGCACCCCGTTAAACATTGTACTTCTCTGGGGTTACTCGGGGATTTCATGTCCAGTAAGGCCATGATTTTCTCAGGGTTCACCTCAATGCCTCGCCGATTAACCATATTACTCAAGAATTTTCCTTAAGCAACACCAAAAGCACACTTCAATGGATTCAGCTTCATCTGGTACTCACTGAAGATCTTGAAGGTAGCTTCCAAGTGTTCAATGTGATTTGCAGACCTGAGGCTCTTTACAAGCATGTCATCGATGTATACCTCCATTGTTTTACCTATGAGGTCAAAAAACATCCTGTTGACTAGCCGTTGATAGGTTGTACTAGCATTTTTCAAACCAAACGGCATGACTTTGTAGCAGTAGAGGCCTCTATCAGTGATGAACGAGGTATTTTCTTTGTTTTTTGGGTGCATAGGGATCTGGTTATACCCTGAGTATGCATCCATGAAATTCAAGAGCTCGTAGCCTGCAGTAGAGTCGACTAGCTGGTCGATCCTTGAAAGCAGAAAGCTGTCCTTTGGGCATGCTTGGTTGAGGTTGGAGAAGTCTATGCAAACTCTCCATTTACCATTGGATTTCTTTACTAAGACAGGGTTGGATATCCACTTTGGGTACACTACCTCCCTAATGAACCCATTAGATATGAGCCTTTCCACCTCCTCTTTTAGGGCTACATATCTCTTCGGGTTCAAGACTTTCCTTTTATGCCTGTGAGGGGTGAACTTTAAGTCCACATTGAGTCGGTGGCAACTGACATTGGGGTCAATACCCACCATGTCTTTGTGTCTCCACGCAAATATGTCCAAGTTGTTGAGTAAGAAGTCCATAAGCCTGGTCTTTTTTTCTGACCCGGGTTCTTTCCACATTTGTAATACTCCACTGAGGTCGCCGGTAGTTTGATTCTGTGACCCTGGGTCTAAATCCACATCAACGATCCATTATTCAGGGGCATCTATCATGTTGATGTCTTTCCCTTATTCAGGGGTAGGACCTCTAGGCGTGTCAATCATTTCAGCATCCATCAGGACCATATTTACACTGTGGGGCTCAGACTTTCTCAAAGAGCTAAGGTAGCATTCCTTTCCCAATGGAAAATTTCATGCAGAGATGGTGTATGGATGTTACGGCCTCGATTTCTTTCAAGGGAGGTTGTCCTAATACTCCGTGGTAAGCAGACGGTGGTTTACTATGAGGAACTCCATGAAGTGATGAGTCTTAAATGAGGGTTATCCCATTTCGACCGCCAATGTGATTCTCCCCTGGGGATAATGCTGTCACCAGTAAAACCATATAAGGGAGCAGTCATGCAGGTAATTTCGTGGTCTACCATCATTTTGTCAAAGGTGATTCCAAACAGGATGTTAACGGAGCTTCCATTGTCTACCAACATGAGCCTCAGTCCATTCCTAGCTACGATGGCTCATACCACTAGTGCGTCACAGTGGGGATAATGAACCCTCCGCGGTGTCTTCCAGAGAAAAGGTTATTGGCGGAGCGTTCTCGAATTTGCGGCCAGTGCCATTGATCAAGTTGCTCGTCATGGTGGGGTCCTACGCTTCCTTTGCATAATTCTTCTGAGTGTTTCTGGACTCTTCCCCTATGTTTGGACCACCTATGATGATGTCAATTTCTCTGATGTGAGTATTATCAGCATTGGCCAGGGGCTCTCTCCTAGGCCTTGGCTCTCATCTTGTCCTGTTTCTTTCTTCTTCGTGTCCCCATCAAGGCGATTCATTTCTGAGGTGTCGTCTTGCTTCATTATGTTTAGGTTCTCTCTCTAACCTCGACTGAGGTGCATTTCTTTGATGGGTGTTTCTTCTCTCAATGCAGGGGCCTGTTGGTTCTTTATGATATGGCCTGACAAGCAATTCTCAGTGCTGTGGCTATTAGTTCGATGGTAAGTGCAGTATTGCCTTACCCGAGGCTTCCTATTTCTCCATCTGACTCTTCCCCTGGATGGATTCTGCTGCCTTTGAGCCTCATGTCCAACTTCTTCATATGCCCAAGAGGGTACTGCATTTAGCGTGGCTGTGGCCAATGCTTGGCCTGAGGTAGAGGCTATCGTGTGTCCCACTTGGGTCCACTGTTGGTCTACCAAGTGGGATACAGGACCTCATCACCGTCTTTGAGGTAGTGGAAGTCCCAATAAGGTTCTAATGCGGTGATCAATCAGCTTCTCATTAACAATTTTGCTTCTCATCATTTCCACCAAGGTATCATAAGAAATGGGATTTTTGTTTCGCACGTCTCTCCAGAATAAGGTGTTCATGTTGAGGCCTCCTCTTAGACTAGAAAGGGCCTCTCTATCCGTAACATGTTCGTAATAGGTCATCTCGTCCATGAAGCGAGCCAAGTATCATTTCAAGGTTTCCCCTTCTTTACTAGACAGATACCGATTTAAAAAGACATTTTTAAGGTCTGGCCACTCCTGATGCTGCCAGCTGGGATGCGGCTATACCAAATTTATGTAGTCCCCGTTAGTGTGAGATGAAAAGCTCTACATTTTAGCCCTGGCGAGGCTCCTTGTAGAGATATGTGGGTCTTGTAGTTGTTGAGGTGCTTTGCTGGATCACCTTTTCCTTCGTATTTGGGTATTTTTTGGGGCACAAAGTGACTTGGAATTGGGGCACTTCTCAACTTTTGGGAGGGAGAAGGGTAAGCTTTCGTCATCATCATCCAACTCAAATGATCTGCATAGACCATCAGAATCATTTTCCTCTGCTTGATAACGAGGGATTGTGACATTTCTGCTTGATTTCTCAAGTTTACCTCGTCTCTTCTCTCTCGCCTATTTGTAGGCGGAGGTGGAATCCCCAAAGGTTCATATTCTTAGTATTGTTCTTGCCCTCTTTGAATAGGGGGTGGTTGATGGACCTATTTCTAAGCCTTGAGGGTCCAATTCGATCGAAAATGCTGTTGGACCTTTGGGGTTCATGCTGTTTAGTATATTCTGGTGGGAAGTTTCTCTCCTGTGGCACATTATGGCCGGGTCGACTTGTAACGTAGTTGGTGGAAGTGTCTACTTCCACATCCCTCTTCACTGGGCTGACATCCCTGCCATGCATTTGAAAGTATGTTTTCTTGTCATTCTCCTCACCTTCTTGAGGAAACATTCCATGCCGAGGCGCTTGATATCCTGCCTATTTGTGCATTTGCATGAGTAATTGCTACATGGCAGCATTCTGCTAGGCAATGTTTCTCATATTCGTGGCCATTTCCCCTACTTCCTCGCTAAGCATGCTGTGGTACCGCCTCGCCTATGTTGGTGGTGGGGACGACGTATATTCACATTTGTGCATAGGGCCTCTTCCTCAGAAGGCTCTTGCTATCTATTTCTACTATGTGATCCGTGATGGCTAAAACTCATAGCGAGCATTCGATTCTGAGCTAAAAGTAGGCGCTTTAGATATTCCTTCTTTGCGGCGGTTCTTTCTTTAAGAACCAAGCCTTTCTCCAAGGTTCTGTTTCAGATAAATTTTACCACAAGGATGTTCGTGGTTATGATGTCAAATTTTCCACAGACGGTGCCAATCTGTTGACCCCAAAAAATGTATCAATGATGTGGCCAACAGATCCCAAGGCCTTTCACATCCATACAAACTGAATTCCTGCACACTTGAACAAACCGTTAGTCACACGTGGCCTTTTTCGGAGGGGATGGAGTTAGCCGCATGCACTCCAATGGTTAAATCAGTTAGGAAATAATTTAGGGTGTGAGAGAGCTTTGAATGTGAGCCTCCAATCAATAAAAAGGGGATCAGCATGGGAGTGAATAACTAAAAATGTATGTAGCAAGAATATAGATTTGAGAGTCTAAACTTGCATTACCCTTGAATGGCACTAAGTATGGGTTTTTATACTTGGGTAAAATGAATGGAGTCAATTGGATGATAGTGGGCGTAGCCTCTTCCAAACGACTTCCCTTTCCTCTCATATACATCAATCAATCTCAACCTTAAATGCTATTACCTTTTTTGTGTCCATAAAGCCTAGTTTGTACTTTCGACTTGACCAAATAGGATGGCGGCGACTGTGGCAGTGAGTTATCTTGTCAACTCATATGATGTGAAATCCATTCAAGATCTCGCCACTACTTCGTCTTGGGCCGGCTTTGTCAATGGGTCTGCTTGTATAGGGGCCTGTCCAGGTGTTTTATGTGGGAGAGACGGATCGTGTGCACCAAAATCGGTTCACCTACATGTAGTTGGGCTGCATTATGCCAGCGTATGAGGCATGGGCCCCCAAACTGTTTGTCACGTTGGCTAATTGGGCCCCTCTATGGGTTCTAGTTTTTCATGGCGTAACAATAACTATATGAATGTCAGTGGTTAATCTCTAACATTCTGTAGTGGAATTGGTCTTCGATTTAAGATCATTATAGTGCCTTATATGAGGACGGTCATACTTTAGTGATGTTGGATGTTGCTCTGCCAAGGGTCGCTAATACGGCATCGTTCGGACATTTCAAAAATCGTATGAAAGTTGTGAATGATCAATAGATGATCGTCACTCTTAGATAGTAAGAAATTATGATTTACATTACATTCAGTTAAGTTGATAACGAATTCATTTGCAAAGGTGTACTCATAAGTCGAAAATGAGTTTTCGATTTACATTGACTTAATAATGGGATGAAAGATATAATCGATAATTAAGATTGACACATATCCATATCTCGTAATTGATCAGATCATATTGACGAAATTATTATAGTTTCACAGTAAACGAACAAATTTGGTTTGTCATACCACGTGACATTTTTCGTCACATATATTGCTCTGCACACAATGCTGATGTCAGTCTGGAACAACAAATTTGTAACAAATTAAAAGGGATATTTTAATTTATCGATTTTGATTAGATCAAAATAATAATTAGCGTCGTTGGTATCAGAAATCTAATGGGTCACACACGAAAGGAGAATCATAAGAATGCGATTCACCAATTAATTAATTAACAAGTGTTAGACAATTAATTAATTAGGTTGCTGGTTAACAGACTCAAATTAATTAATTAGATTAATTAATTCACGGACCAAATTTAATTAATTAGATTAATTAAATATTGGACCGAATTAAGTTTTAAGAGACAAGACAAACCCACTTAGACTTATATTAATAAGTCATTAGAATTTCAGAAAGAATAGAACACAATTCATTATCTTGCTAGCACAAGAAAGAGAAACCATAATCCTCTCGTTTTTGTTCCCATTGAATATTGGACAATTGGATAGCTATAATTTGCAAATCGTGATTATTCGTGTTCCAATATCAGCAAAGCATTTTGCAGAATTTACAAAAGTTATAATTCCTATCACAAGACAAAGAAGATTCTTGATCGAAATTGAAATTATTTTATTTTCTACTGATTAACTATACTATCTCATCACTATGTCATATCAAAAAAAATGTTATAATCAAAGCCACACCTAGCTAAATAACAACGCGATTTGTATTTCCACATAATCCTTGCTTAGTTGGCATTTCGTATAGTGACTACGTGAAAAATCCGTTACAATTTAGCTCTCAACTAAGCAATTCTGTCAATTGTGCACTGCAGGCATTAGAGTAATGAAATTTAAAACTACAATGAAGTTTATTGACCCAACTAAGACAACTTAAAATTTGTTATCGAATTGAGAATTTAAAAGTTTGATGACTAATATTAACCCGCTAATACCATATAACTAATAAATCATATTCGACAAAAAATATTATATTAAACTCGAAAGTTAGTACTTAATAATCGTGACCAATGATAAAATTTAACCGTTAATATCATATAATAATAAGTTAGCTATATCCGACATGTAATATTATATTAAACTCGATAATTAGTACAATATTTCATAATTGAGCTTCTCAAACGAACCATCAATGCATGTTTGGTACACTGGATAAATAAGATTTTAACATTTTTTCTTCCTTGTATTATCCAATCCCCGTTGTCTACAGCTTTCCAATGTGAGAAGAATGATCTTCAATCCTATTTGTACAGGTACTTATTGAACATTTGAATAAAAGAAATCCAATTAAAAATCATCAAGGAATGTAATACATGGGATTGGGAAGTTTAAATGAACGTTTTGAAATGGAAGAACCCAACAAATCACTCCACTGATCTCCAGAATTGCCCATAATTCTGTAACCCTCTGCTTCCATTTCACTCCTCTTCTCCGATTTATACGCTGTCGCTGTCTTCCCGTGATCCTCCGAGCCCCTGCACGGTTTTTAAGAAAATAAGTTTTCGGAATAAAAATCTTCGAAAAAAAGGAATTTTTAGTTAAACTTGAACATAATTCACAAAAAAGTACATACAAGTAACGTTACTTTATCGTAAGCACAATCAAGCATATGCATAAGCTTATAAGTAAATTTTTCCCAACAAAAACATTTCTGAAAGCAAGTGATTTTCTTTCAAGTACTTGTAGGTTTTTTAAGCCATACTTGCTCTAAAGGTGCTTAGTTTTTAAAGAATAGCATCAAATTATGACCAAAAGTATAATTGACATACACACATTAAAAACTAAATGAATTTCATCTCGTTAAATAAACAAGATAGGCGACGTAGGGATCGTGTATTGAAAAAAAAATGTGTTAGGCATGTATAATGCATAAATGAAATTTGATATGGTTCGCGATGGCTCGAGGCTTTGTCCTGAGTTTTGCTCAAAAGCTCATATTTGCATGGAAATTGGTAATATTCGTCCAAATCCGACTCCATTAACACCAAAGATTCGCTAGAATTTATTTTGAGCCTCATATATGTTAGGCATATATAATGTTGTACGCACTTATAATACACTCCACTACATTCAAATCTTTCTCAGCTCAAATCGAAAGGATAATTCAATTTCCTTATCCAGAATCCTAAAGGATAAAAAACTGTTCACAGTTACAGCAAAAGATTTATCATTTGAAGGATAGAAAAATCAAATGAGCTACTCTACACTTCAGACTAGTGAAAATCAAGGGTTCACATGTTGCCTTGTCTAACTTATCTAAAATTCCTCAATATTTTCGTTCTTGAATTCAGAATAATAAGGTAGCACTCTCGATCATCTACTCCTATCTCTCAGCAATCAAATTCCGACTCTCAATGTAGTTAGTTAATACTATACTGCTTTGCAGTCACGGAAAGTTTGATGCTACTTTTCACCTAATAACTATTCTTCAATATTCCTTCACTTCCTGCTTGAAAGTGATCAAATTGTACAGCAAAATGATAGTAACAAAAGCACATATAAAAAATTGCCCAAGATTAATCATAAGTCAAGGTTTAATCTCAAAAGAAATTAGCCTGCAAGATTAATCATAACTAAGGTTTAATCTCGACTGATATTCGCTACAAATAGCTCTTAAGTACTTATTGATAAATTAAATGGGGCTTCTTGTCAAGACAATGACACCTAATATATATTACTTCAAAAGAAAGATTCTCTTGTTCATCATCTCAACTTGAGCATCCATTATGAAATTATGCCTTGATAAGAATTAATTATTTTCATTTAAATCTTATCTATCATCTCGTCTTCTAGGTAAAGTTCTATATGGACACAGGCATTTTCATACTTCGTCTGAGAATTAGCATTTGTTTGCTCAGTTGAGATCCGCAGTTAATGAAAGACATGTTGCTCGTAGAGAATTATGAAACAAAGTTACTGAATGGGTATTATAAACAAGAGTTTGCCTACAAAATCTTATCATACCTATTATCAGAAACAAGAAAATTTAATACTAACCTCAATAGGAGCTTGTCGTAATCCTGAAATCCAGCTTTGATCAAATTCTCAACGGTAACACTTCTATGCCTTTCGCTTCGCCCAGTCAGCAAGACCACCTTGAATCCCAACCCCAAAACCTCTTTGTAAAGCTTTAAACTGGACTGTATAGCAGGAGCCGTTCCCTTCTCGACCCATTTATCAAACTCCACGCTATCAAAAAGGTCCAACCTACACATCACCACCAGAGAATGCATATCAGATATCTGAAATCACATTAAAAAAATCTCTTAGTAAGGGTTTCCAGTTGAGAGCTTAGCAAATCACAAAAACTCATCAAATAAGCATAATGATTTAACGTCGTGGACACATTTTGGAATGCAACATCTGACACGACACGACACGACAGTGTACCGACAGTCTAGCCCAAACATGCCACAAATGTCATATTTATTATTCCAATCATAGCAAGGAAACATCCAATCAGAACTTGCACCCTCAAACAAAGACAAATCCAGTAACTGTTCAAAAAGTATCATATTCATAACCATTGTCATACAAGAAAATTGGTACGATAGCTCAAATTAAAATCTAAAGACTAAATCAAATAAAAATTAATTCTTAACAAAATGCAAGAACAATTCTATAATATGGTATCAAACCTTGAAAACAAACCAAAGAATAATGCCCTTATCCCAAAGCCCCAAAAAACAGCCAATTCTTGCTGCAATGCACAAGGCCAACCATAATTAAAAATTAAATTTAATCTTAAAAGAAAAGTAAAAAATATTATACCCATAACCATGTTCAGCATAATAGGGAAGATTTGAAAGCAAAGTCTCATCTATGTCAAAAATCCAAACATCTTTTCCATCTCCATTCAACTCCACATTTCTTGCATAAATTCCAGCCTCTTTAGAGACCCTTTCAAGCTCAACTTCATAACCCCTTCCAATCAAATAATCCTTCACATAATCAGCACATTCTGCTGGAATACTCTTCCATGGACTTAAATTATTGGCCTCCACAGCAAACCTCCAACCTGTACACTGTAATTGAATTTCATCTGTACATCCTTTTTTCACATTGGGATAATTTCTTTCTGGGTATTCAAGAATCAAAGGCCTTTGAAAAGGGTGTAAATTTGAGTTTTCTTCAGAGAAAACTAAGGAAAATAGGGACAAGAAAAGGGAAATTCTTATCAAGAAACTCATTGTAGACCAAAGGAAATAATGCCTAGAAAAATACAGTATATGTATATGTATATAGAATTTATATTTAAAGAGAGTCAAGAAACAAATATGAATAAATCCTTCGAATTTCAAATATTTTTAGCCAGAAATAGTTTAGAAATGGAAAGATGCTTTCTTGATGTGGATATGAAAACCCTTAATACTAGCGATTCGGTTTGGACGGTGGGGAAGGAGTAATGAGAATTATAATATATAGATACAGATTTTTTGTATCTATATATCAACACAATCTGGTCTGGATCGTTGGGCTCCTATTGGTGCGTGTGTATTAATTTGGAGTTGACGAAGACAACAGGAATTGAATGCTTTGGACGATGCAGAGGAAAAGCATAAATTTTACAAGAGGTCCTCAAACTTTAAAATATTTCAATCAGATCACCGAACCTTTATAATTATTTCCATTAAGGTCACTACGACACATGCCATTACTAAAATCAAAGACTTTCTTGTGTGAACGTTAACGGAATGTCAATGTGGATGAGGCGATCGGCACTAGGCATGCACATCTTCAATCTAATAGTAAACAAACACGACTAATTCCATCCGATCAAGTTTTCAATTCACAAGCAGGTTCTATTAGTTTTAACCCCTCTTTGACAATCATTATTTTGAAAAAATAAAGTTTTGAATAATGATCATTAAGAGAGTGTATGGTTAAAAGTAGGAAACCATTTCGAATTTACGTTAAAAAAATTTATTGTGTGAATATATGGTTGAAAATGAATATGTACGTGAAGGAATGACCTCAATTGAAATTTTGTGAATTTTATGATTTGATTGAGGTAGTTCCATTACATGTCATTTATAGTTAGGTTACCCAATTGAAATTTCATTTATAGTTGGATGACCGTTGATAAAATTTATTTCTGTTGATGCGTCCGTTAGGTTGGTTAGGTGACAGTGTCACATGTTGGATTATTTATTTCTGTATTTCTCAATATATTATCCATTTTCTCATAAACAAAATATAGAAAGTGTAAACGCGTTATAAAAATTATAGAAAGCTTAACCGCGTTATGTTAATAAATAATTTAATTTAATTTAATTTAATATGATGGATCGCCGTGGCATATTAAATACTATGATTAAAATGCTTTAAAAAACTTCTGTGGTCAATGCTGAGG
>CAIGRN010191776.1:0-24144 GCA_903798345.1 Fraxinus anomala
CAACATAATGATGCTAATAATGAATATATATTTTTATTGCTGTATGTGGATGATATACTCTTAGTTGGTTCATCACCTAAGTGGATAAGTAACATACAAACAAATTTGAATGGTGAATTTGACATGAAAGATCTAGGAAAAGCTAAAAGAATTTTAGGTATGAAAATTGAAAGAGATAGGTCAAATTCAGTTATATTTTTACATCAGTTATCGTATGTTTCAAAGGTGTTAAAGAAATCTGGCATGCATGATTGCAAACATGTTATATTACTTTTAGTTGATCATTTTGTATTATTTAAAGATTGACCCCTGTAATGAAAAAGAAATAGAATACATGAGTAGAATTCTATACTCCAATGTGNTTACATTACCTTTAGCTAATCATTTTGTATTATCTAAAAATCAGGCTCCATGTAATGAAAATGAAATAGAATACATGAGTAGAATTTCATACTCCAATGTGATTGGTTCTGTTATGTATTTGATGGTTTGCACTAGACCAGATTTAGTTTTTGCTGTTAGCACTCTTAGTAGATGCATGTCTAATCCTGGTCCTAAACACTATGAAGCATTGAAGTGGATGTTAAGGTATTTAAATGGAACTAGTGATGTAGGTCTAAGGTTTGGTATTAATAAGGAGGGTGTGAAATTGAAGGATTTTGTAGACGCTAACTATGATGGGGATAGAGATAACAGAAAATCTACATCTTATGTGTTTACTTTGTCTAACTCTTGTGTTATATGAAAATCACAGTAACAACACATAGTTGCACTATCTACGACATAATCTAAATACATTGCTATCATTGAAGCTATTAAAGAAGCTTTATGGCTTAGATGCCTACTTTATGAACTTTGTGTTTTAAATGATTATGTGGTAGTATATTCTAATAGTCAAGCTTCTGTACATTTATGCAAAACTCCTATTTTTCACAAACGCACCAAACACATTGATGTTAAATTATATTTCATTAGAGATATTGTGTCACAAGAAGTTGTAAGAACAATATAATCCCTCATACATGGGCACTAAAGTGCTACCAATGGTGAAGTTTAAAAGTTACAAAGATCTTCTAAACATCGGTGGAGATAAATAATTTTCAATTTTATTGGTTCTCCCTCTCTGAATTATTACTAATGTATAATAATTTTTCTTTGCAGGTCCTTGACACCAAGGTGGATGTTTGTTAGGCAAATTATTGTCAAACGACATTCGGGCAATGATGTTAATCATTAATTATTCAGTCAGCATCGACTAATGACTGAAATGAGACATCGACAACACGATTGTATCAACATAAACCTATAACCTAATTGGGCAATTGGAAGTAGCCTAATTTAATTAGAGCTACTCATGGCCCAACCCATTATTCATGGGATGGTTTTTGGCTGTGTGAAAGTGTTATTGACTGCCCTCTTTTTTGTTTGAGTGAAAACTGGTTGCTTCTGCTTCGTGCTCTCAGCCCTTGCGATTTTTCTGTTTTCATCTTCTTTAGCCTTTGTGGCTATTATTGTGGCTGCAATATAACACTCCATACCGTGTTCTTTGTGGAGCAACCGGGATCGTGGTGGGTGTAGGTTTGATTTGGGTCTTGGAACTTCGTGGTGCCGATTTGGTATTCTTATGAAATACTGAGTCCAAAAATCTTGGAGTCAATATTCTGCTCAACAGATCTCACTGTAAATATCATGACTGAAACATAAAAATGACCAGTGATTTAGCAACAAACTGCATTAATTTTGAATTTGCAAAGAAAAGAAATCCCAATTTTGAAAAATATAAGCCTATGTTTGGTCCCCCATTTCTCAAAACTCATTATTTTTCAAACTCATTTTCAACCATAAATTTCGCGAGACCCACAACTTTTATAAACTTTTTAACCTTAAATTTCATCAATTATTATGAAAATCTACTACAAATTGAATTTTTATCAAAACGAAATATGGGTATTTTCAAAACTAATTCAACTAGGAAGAAAAGCTAAGCCATGTAATGAATTGGACCAGCAAATGCCTAAAAATCAAGTCATTCATCTAACAGGACACTGATGATTTCAGAAAAAAGAATCAACCAACTGCTTGTCCGTTAGAATCTGTATAAATGAGTGGACTAATCCGCTTTCCTTCTCAGTTGATCTCCAGTTGAACCATTTAAGAAACATTTTTCCGAATTTCTTCTTAATATGTCCCTCGCACTCCAGCCAACTAGTGATTTTAAGACAGTATTCAGAATTCTCACCCGAGCTTCCAGCCATATGGTGATGCATTGCTCTTATAGCCACCAAAATCTTGCATCTCCAATTTGGTGTTATGTGTACTCTTCGGGCAAGCTTCAACTGGGAGTCAACAATTGGTCCTACGATTTTGAACTGTTCTAGTTGTTTCTAGATGACTCAACTGGAGGCGTAAACTCTTCACTCAGATAGGGCACTGAAGAAACATTCAAGTCAATCACCCTTGGAATGGATGACAACCTGTCTTCAAGTACAGTGTTTAGCTTAAGAAAATTAGGATCCCAAGAATTATTTTTAATATCTCCACCACGGATTTGTTCTTGACCTATGCCAGCTTTGAGATCTTCCCAAGGTCTCAAATCTTGAATGAGGATTTGGGTTCAATGTCTGTTGCAGTCTTGCACTCTCGCTAGGCACCAGATCTTCCTCCATCGTCTAATTCTCCATTTGAGGATTTGCTGCAAAGATGTAAACAATGTTTATTCATACGACAACAAAAATTCATATTTCAAGATAATGAAATGTAAAATCTCAGAAAAGCATTACCGATGCTATGTAGGCTTGTGCTACAATTTGAGGCTAGCCATATATCAGCTTTTTCAATAGCAAGAGAACAGAGATTCTACTTATCACTGGCTAGTGAGCGTGTGCCCACAATTCCCCACACCAATTTGGTTGAATCATTCACTGGATCTACCTCTGTCTCCAATTTGCCCTTAGCTCATGTGATAATTTGACTGAATTCTTGAAATCTGGAAATCCCTTCCAAGAGCCAGTAACTAAGGAAAATCCTGCAACCAGGGATATCCACACAACGATTATCCTTAGCAATACTTACCTGCTTTTTATAGCACATGCAAACAATATTCATGCCATATGAACTCGTTGAAAACCCAATACAATGAAGTTAAAATTACTTCTAGATGGACCTCCTTATATCCTTGCTTGAATTTAAGTCATAATATGGAACAATATGCCCATCACTTGGAAACTCAATGGCAAGGCCATCTTCCACCTTAACTACTGTTGAACAAAGACGCACATAATCTTTCAATTGTAAGTGACTACTAGGAGATAAATACATTTCAAGAAATGCGTGCACATCCGGATGGTGACTACCAAAAAGGGACCTCACTCCCTGTTTAATGATGATGATCCTGGGAAACTCGTCTCCAAAGGAGTTACTTTGTGATTGCACTCCAAATGTAATTATCTACGAGTGCAAGACCTCCCACAATTGTACTTGAAAGGATACTCGGTCTTCACTATTGCACTTCAAAATGTTAGTATTCGAGTCATTTTCCTCCAATTTTTAAAACTTGTCACCATCATCCTCCTCAAGTTCAAAAAATATAATTATGCTCTACAATATTTTCCTAAAGCCTATTTCAAGGATCTCACTAAAGAAGAGGGGTGGGGTTCAAGCATTAGAAAACAACATCTTAGAAAAGAAGAGCTTACCAAATTATCCCAGAAACCTTGCCACAGGAAGCACAGCAATCGCCTCCACTCCCACCTTCCTGCTTTGGAGGGCACATTCAATGTGGCAAGAAAAGCAACAAGAGTCCCCGGAACCAATTCAGACGTGCATTTCAAGCAGAGATTTCAATTCTTCTTGTCAAATAAATGACAAATGCAACAAAAGCACCTCTTGCAAAATTTATCAAATATTGAAACAGTGGCTCGACATGCAGAATTTTTGCAGGTCAATGAATTGGGAAAATCTGTGACGCCCCAAAAATTACACAAACAATGGAGTGTTATCAAAAATCTAATTTTCGCGGAACGATAAAATTCTTTAATAACTAAATATTAGAACATCCATAAATTTGAATTTGAATTAATAAATCGTGTCTTTTAAAAAACTTAAACATTCTCAACTAATAAGCTCGATAATAACTTCATTAAACAAATCAAACTAATGAATTTAAAGGCATTAAAAATTATTATTTTCGTATGACGAAATTCCTTTGCAGTCCGCTACACTCTCCTGCCACAGTTCTAATCGACTCGAACCAGCATGTAAAATTTTGTAAGAGTAAGTATTTTGAAAAAAACACCCAGTGAGATACGCGCAGTTTCCATATGCAATTATGTAACAATAATAAAAACAATTCATACCACATTTTTCTTTATGGAGTATATCAATGACCAATCGAGATACCCATCATTTCTCATTTTGAATTCCCGAAGGATTTCACATTTCATTATAAAGAATCAAAAGAGTTCACATTCCATTAGGTCGAACCCGAAGGTTCACTGGCAATTCATGCATAAATTATTTAGCATAAAAGTATACGGAAACAAACAACTTGCACAAAAGTATCTTATCTTGATTGATCAAATGAGTTTTTGATAATAAAACTATACTTAGAATTTACAGCTGTTTTATATGAAAACTACTGTGTAAAATTCTGTAGTTGTGAATTGTGGGACATTGACACACTATTTATAGTAAAAAAAAATAGTAATTGAGTCAAGATGCAATTGTGATGGAAAATCGTATTTATCATATTTGATAAAAATTGAATTTCTAGTAAATCAATCACAATGTAACATGTGTACAAAATACTTATCACGACAAAAAGGTGGTGATGTCAACTTGACTTTAAATAGAATTCTAATAATAATAATAATTATTATTATAATCCCACGTGACGTGGCTAACCTCATCCCAATTTACTTTGATTTAAAAATGAATAAATACATAAATTACAATTTTTTTGAACTTCAATATCTTGAGACTAACTTATCCGAATTAACTTTTTCTCGAGCCTAATTTACATGATTAATTACGAGCTATCCAACGAGTACCATATTGATATACTTTTCATCGCTCTATCAAAATCCAAATATTTGACCCAAAAACATGAGAATTTAAAACATACTTCACTTTAATCCCCCAACTTTCAAAATAATAAAATATAATATATAGAACGGATAATATTTATTCTAAAATTTTCGGGGTGTTACAAAATCAATATCAGCATATGGCCCTCTGGTTGGTGGAATTCGAATCGGGTTTTTTTCCCCTTCCGTTGTTTCTTAGTAGGCTGATCCTTAGGACGGGAAGACGCTCTCTTGGGAGTATCCATTTTCCTCCAGCTTCTTTGCACACAAGATGAAAGAGTTGACCACTGGAAACTGCAAAAACAGTAATAATGACGTTACTAATAGCATTTTAAACAGTAAAGGATAAACATAAAGTTGGATACCCACGCATATAGACACGCAAACAAATGCACCCATGGAAGCTAACTCAACAGGTCAAGGGGATCATCTAATAACATTCAATTGATGACAACCAAGCAAGAAGAGAAGAAAAGGACTGAAAGAAACAAAACATATTCAAATATATTAAGAAACAGATTTTCACCTATACCTATCTAACGAGCCCTCAGGCAACTAATTTGTCATTTGTAATCGACTTCAAGAACATTTTAGTCACGGTAAGCACTAAGAAATCAACTCATATAATTTATTCATGCACTTGCCAAGAAGATTGGAGTATGCATCTTTTTTTTCTTTTTTTGGCTAAATTTAAGTTGTTGCTATGATTATTTAACATGATTTTGGCTGTCGAATTTTCGCGAGAGTTCTCCAAGGAGATCGACCTCTGGGTCACCTGCTTCATACCTATCTCGAAACTTACTGCATGGTGGGGGAATTTCCAACTTGAAGCTGGCATTCGTAAACTATGCAAAGGCTAATTGAATACT
The DNA here is from genome assembly GCA_903798345.1 of Fraxinus anomala. Classification (NCBI taxonomy): domain Eukaryota; kingdom Viridiplantae; phylum Streptophyta; class Magnoliopsida; order Lamiales; family Oleaceae; genus Fraxinus; species Fraxinus anomala. The sequence continues at coordinate 5,954 of CAIGRN010191776.1, forward strand.
TGAGTGCCGCTTAACTGATTTAGAATTAGGACTGAAAGGCGGAACATGGATCCATATAGGGAGAAGAGAATCTAGGCTTTTAGGGTTTTTGTTTGATTATGGCTTTAGATTTCATAAACTTATAACCACTGAATTCCCACTGAATGCTTCATTTCCCTTCCGGGATGTCCACTAATAGTACTCGTCACCAAAAATAATTTCTGAACTAATATGACTTTGGTAACACGACAATGATTCCTAGCCATTAGCTTAAATCAAATATCAATTAATTCAATTCGCACCTAGAACGCCATGCCAGTTCGTTAGAGGATTCAAGTGTGGACAGGATAAGTGGCAGATATGACAAGAACTGCTATATCCACATATCTAGATCTTTGATGGGAAATTTGATTTGTTTATCTCTATGCATATGCCTTAATGATCACAATCCAAATTTTTTAGATAAAATAATTAGTAAGCACCAATACAAAACCCGAGCCAGAGTGACCGTCATGAAAAATATCGTACACGGACACGTGCCAGGCACAGGTCACACACAATGATGGAATATCCAATTTTTTATAGAACAAAACTCGTCGCTGACGGACGAATGCAAAAGGATTTAAAATAATCAAAACAAAAAAGGAAAAGGAGTCATACTGGATGAGTTCTCGGAGCGTCCATGTGCCCTCTTGGTCCTGCTGATTTAAGGAGATAGTTAGAGCCATGAATTTATGAATTCATAAAAATTCCTTGGAAATTACTCAAACCAAAGAAAACAAGTAGTTCTATTTAAATTTTTTTTTTATAGAATCTGCATTTAGAAAACCATTTAGGTTCGTGTGATCCGTACCTTAGAAACAATGAAAGGAAGTTAAATTTCCTATACCGCCCAAACCAACAAAAGGGATTCTTCCACAAATCTCATTATACACACTTCCATTACTCATTATGCTTTCAAAATGAAACACTTGATGAGATGTATCGAAACAAAATCTTCCCTCAGCAATTAATAAATCTGCTGGTCTTTTGAAGAATTCTTGGGCCATCTTCCTTCGGGTTACTTTGTTCTGAAAGAGACCTTCACAAAAGAACAACACTTTCTTCAATTCTCCATCAAAAGTAGTTTTATAACCAAATTACTTTTAGATTCTTTCCCTTCTCAACCCCAATAAGCGATTATTGATAACAATATTTCTGCAAATGTAGACTATTTTCCTTGGACAAAAAGAAAAGAAATTATTTTTCCCCTTTTAATATCTAGAATTAAGTACATTATGTAGTACATTTTGAGAACCCTAAACCATAGCTCTGAGAAATTCAGATACATATGCCATATGCGCTGAAATAATTTGAATATGATGATCTAAAACACAAGCTTAGCAATTTCCTCCCAAGATCCATCAATTTCCTTTTACTATAAATGCATATATGCTACCAAAACTAACGAAAGTGTTTCACTTCTACATTCACATTTATCTCGAAAGGTGAACACCGAAACTACTTTGTAAGAATAATGAGAGCATTAAAGACAGTTGAATATGATTCGGCCACTCGAATAACCAATCCTTTCAGTTTCGGGATGAAGAACAAAGGTTCTATTCTTATGAAGATAAAGCGAGTAAATACTGATTAAACTAGCCACATCAAAACATCAAACTTATACTTTCATTTTCAATAAAGTAATCTCCATGTGTCTGCATAGAGGTTAGTACAACTCGATAGGAGTACTGAGCCTTAATTCGATTACTAATAATCAACAAATTTGGAATGAGCATAAAGATATTATGCATTTTCCACTCATGAAAATTCATGTTACAATTCAAAGGTATGATTTTGGGTTTGTCGGCATGTTCAATTTGGCAGCCAAGTATAACTAGGCCTTTCAACGTAATCATCTCCTCTCCCCTTCTCGATGCTCTTAAATCTTTGTGCCTCAAGCATCTTATCAATACCATAAGTACATTTTCCTATAAGTGTTTTGTCCCAAAACATACATCGCAATGATTGTGAGCCTTAATTCGTCTAATGTAAAAATAGCAAAACAGGAAACAAATAGACTGTGGTTTACATATTCCTCGATCTAATGTGCATTGACATGTGATGCAAACCTAATAATTTAAAATTTCGACACTCGGACACGATCTTTCTCACCACCCAGCCTTTTCCCATATCTTTAACATAGCAGCACATATATATTAGAGTTAGGGTGCATCGTGACCATGATAAGAAAAATAATATTTTTTTTTTTTTAAAAGGACCTTAGTCAGGGATTATGGTTTTAGTAACTAAGCAAACTAAAACTAGCACTTCTAAATATATATATATATATATATATTTTTGAGAGAGAGGGAGAGGGAGAGAGGGAGAGGGAGAGGGAGAGAGAGAGAGAGAGAGAGAGAGAGAGTAGTTTATTCAATATCAAATTGTCATTAAAACAATGCACCAACCTTTATTATATAAGGTTTTGCATAGAATTTAAGTNCACTCCAAACCCAAGTTAGGAGAGAGGATGTCAAGAAAGTTATATTAATTATTTTCTTCAAACTTTTCATTTGAAAATCCTAAGCACCACCAACTCATCCCCAATAAATACAGAACTTCGAACTTAGAGTTAAGGTGCCCTTGATGAGGGAATTATAAGATAAATAAATGTAGTTTGATAAGAAAAAATTAAATAAAACGGAACTCTTTTAAAAAAATAGTAATAAAATAATTAGATCATGGTATGTTTAAGTGGCCTTAACATGACCCTCACAAGAGAAAATAAATGGACCTTGAAAGGGATCATGGTATATTTAAGCAACACAGCCAAAATCACATAATTTTACCCCTTCTTCCCTTTTTTCCCCTCCTAGGTTAAGAGAGAGGCTCCGGGAAATTTAGGATTTCAACTCAAAAAATATATATTTTTTCATTTTTCTCAAAAAAATCTTTTACCCAAAAATATTTTTTTTGTAATAAATAAAAACTAACAATCTTTAAAACATCACCACTTCAAAAATAATTATTTATTTCCAGTGGATCCGTGCAAATCAATTTAAATGAAACTTAAATCTTTTTCCCTCAATTTTGTTTGTAAACAAAAATTTTAAAAAAAACAACTAAAGAAAAACTGAAGCTAATAAAACTCCAATTCCTTTCCTGAAATAAATTCAATTTTCAAAATCCATAAAATCTAATGCTCATAAAATATACATTTTAACTCAATCAAACACACAGTTAGATGCCTCATATGTACTCAAAAAACTCAAAAAACCCAAAAACTAATAAACAAAAACCAAAATCAAATCTCAATCAAGCATCAACTGAAGCATAAAAAAGAGCAAAAAATAAGATTCGAACAACATTTTACCTTTTTGAGAAGTGATAAATAGATTAGAACTCAGTATGTTTTTAGAGAGAGAAAAAGAGAGAGATGAAGCTCTCTTGAGAGAAGGGTTGTATTAATGAAAACCCTACACGGATGTTGTTATACACATGTCTAGGGTTTACACAGTGACGATGCGTACAGTTCTTACATTCTACTTACAAAATATTAGTATTTGGCCAAATTGATTTTTTTTATTATTTATTTATTTATTTATTTTGCTATGCTTAGGAGTGGTTTTGATGAAAGGCTTGTCGGGAAATAATAATAAAAAAAATTAGTGCTCCGTACAACTATTTAATTAAAATGTATACAACATATATAATTGAGACACACTGTCATACTGACTATGGCTACTAATTTCCTACTCTGGAAGAATTTTTTTTTTCACCCAAAAAGATTATCTAATAATTAAGACAACTTTAAATTACATAGAAGTCCTTAATTTATTTGAAAAATATAAAGACGCCCATTACAATTTCAGACATTACAAAAAACTCCATCATTAGCAACATTAAATATATTCATTTTATACTTTTTTTCTTGTTAGATATAAAACCATTTCTTTCTTTTTTGAATTTTAATTTAGATAAGAACATTATTTTAAGTTTAAAGAAAGTTAATATTTCCTCTTTACCCATGCCAGCCTTGAGATCTTCCCTAGGTCTCGAACCTTGAATGGAGATTCGTGTTCAATGTCTGTTGCAGTCTTGCACTCTTGTTAGGCCACCATAACTTCCTCCGTCGTCTAATTCTCCACTTGAGGATTTTCTGCAAAGATGCAAACAATGTTTATTCATACGACCACAAAATTTCATATTTCAAGATAATTAAATGTAAAATCGCAGAAAAAACATTACCGATGCTATGTAGGCTTGTGCTACAATTTGAGGCCAGCCATCTGTCAGCTTTCTCAATAGCAAGGGAACAGATATTCTGCACATCACTGGCTACTGAGCGTGTGCCGACAATTCCCTGCACCAATTTGGTTGAATCATTCACAGGATTTTAGGTTCTGTGATAATTTGACTGAGTTCTTTAAATCTGGAAGTCCCTTCCAAGCACCAGTAACTAAGGAAAATCCTGTAACCTGGGGTCTCTACACAATGATTATCCTTAGCAATAGTTACCTGCTTTTTACAGCATCTGCAAAATTAGGTTCTGTGATAATTTGACTGAGTTCTTTAAATCTGGAAGTCCCTTCCAATAGCCAGTAACTAAGGAAAATCCTGTAACCTGGGATATCTACACAATGATTATCCTTAGCAATAGTTACCTGCTTTTTACAGCATCTGCAAACAATATTCATGCCATAAGACCTCATTGAAAACCCAATACAATGAAGTAAAAGTTACTTCTAGGTGGACCTCTTCTTAGCTTAAATTTAAGTCACACGTGGAACAATATGCCCATCACTTGGAAATTTAATGGTAAGGCCATCATCCATTCTAACTACCGTTGAACAAAGATGCACATAAGCTTTTAATTGTAAATGACTACTACGAGAAAAATGCATTTCAAGACATGCATGCACATCCAGATGGTGACTACCAAAAGCGGACCTCACCCCCAGTTTAATAATGATCCTGGGAAACTTGTCTCCAAAGGAGTTACTTGGTGATTGCACTTAAAATGTAATTGTCTACGAGTGCAAGACCCACACAATTGTACTTAAAAGTATACTCGGTCTTCATTATTGCACTTAAAATGTTAATATTCAAGTCATTTTCCTCCAATTTTTTCAACTTGTCGCCATCGTCCTCCTCATGTTCAAAAATATAATTATGCCCTACAATATTTTGCTAAAGCCTATTTCGAGAATCCGACTAAAGAAGAGAGGTGGGGGTTCAAGCATTTGAAAAAAACACAGAAGAGAAGAGCTTACCAAAGTATCCCAGAAACCTTGCCACAGGAAGCACAGTAATATCCTCCATCCAGCTGCATCAACTGTCCAAGATTAACAACTCCCACCTTCCCACTTTGGAGGGCACATTCAATGTGGAAAGATAGCCGCAAGAGTCCCCCGAACCAATTCAGACGTGCATTCCAACCAGAGATTTTTATTCTTCTTGTTGTCAAATAAATGACATATCCAACAAGAGCACCTCTTGCAAAATTTATCGTCTAGTGAAACGGTTGCTCGACATGCAGAATTTTTGCAGATCAATGAATTAGGAAAATTAATATCAGCATGTGGCTCTGTGGCTGGAAGAATTCTAACCGGGTTTTCCCCTTCCGTTGTTTCCTAGTAGGCTGAGCCTTAGGACCTGAAGACGCTCTCTTGGGAGCTTCCATTTTCCTCCAGACTTCTTTGCACACAAGATGAAAGGGTTGACCATCGAAAACTGCAAAAACAGTAATAATGGCATTACTAATAACATTGTAAATAGTAAAGGATAAACATAAAGTTGGATACCCACACACGTAGACAGATAGACACACACACACACCCCTTCAGGGAAGCTAAGTTACTCAAGAAGACACGGGGATCATCTAATAACATTCACTTGATGACAACCAAGCAAGAAGAGGCGAAAAAAGCGGATAGAAACAACACATTTCAAATGTAGTAGGAAACAGATTTTTACCTATACCTATCTAACGAACCTTCAGCCATCTAATTTGTCATTTGTAATCGACTCCAAGATCATTTTAGTCGTGGTAAGCACTAGGAAATCATCTGATATAATTTATTCCTGCACTTGCCAAGAAGATTGGAGTATTCATCTTTTTTGGCTAAATTTTGAGTTGTGGCTACGATTATCTAACATGATTTTGACTAGAGGATTTTGATTTGATTAGGGCTTCATATTTCATAAACTTATAACCACTGTATCCCCATTGGAAGCTTCATTTCCTTCCGGGAAGCCCATTAATAGTATTCCGTTCCCAAAAATATTTCCGAAAAAATATTACTGTATTAAATTAAATCATATATCAACTATGTAAGATGACAATGATTCCTTGCCATTAGCTTAAATCAAATATTAAATAATTCAATTCGCCCCTAGAACACCATGCCAGTTCGTTAGAGGATTCAAGTGTGGACAGGATAAGTGGCAGATATGACAGTATTGATATATCCACATATCTAGATATTTGATGGGCAATTTGATCTGTGAATCTCTATGATATGCCTTAATGATACAATCCAATTTTTTTTTTAGATAAAATAATAAGTAAGCACCAATATGCAATTGGAGCCAAAGTGACCGTATAACAAATACCCAACACAGAAACGTGTGAGGCACATGTCACACACAACGGTGGAATATCCAATTTTTTATAGAATAGAACTCGTCATTGACGGGCAAAGGCAAAAGGATTTAAAATAATAAAAACCAAAAAGGAAAAGGAGTCATACTGGATGAGTTCTCGGAGCGTCCATGTGCCCTCTTGGTCCTGCAGAATTAGGAAGATATTAGAGCCACAAATTTATGAAATCATAAAAATCCTTCCAAAATTTCTCATGCCAAAGAAAACAGATAATTCTTATTTTTCTTTTAAAAAAATTCTGTGATTAGAAAACCATTAAGTAAATGTGATCCGTACCTTGGAAACAATGGAAGGAAGTTAAATTTCCTATACCACTCATACCAACAACAGGAATTCTTCCGCAAATCTCATTATACGTACTTCCATTTCTCATTACATTTTCCAAATGAAGAACTTGATGAGTTGTATCGAAACAAAATCTTCCCTCTACAATTAATAAATCGGCTAGTCTTTTGAAGAATTCTTGGGCCATCTTCCTTTGTTCTAAAGTAGACCCTAACAAAAAGAACAGCATTTTCTTCAATTCTTCGTCAAGAGTAGTTTATAACCAAATTACTTTTAGATTATTGCCCTTCTCAACCTCAATAACAGATGATTGAAAACAATAAATGTGCAAATGTAGACTATTATTTTCCTTGGACAAAAAGGTCAGAAATTAAATTTCCCCTTTTTAACATCTAGAATTAAGTACGTTATGTAGAACATTGTTAAAACCCTAAACTCAAGCTCTGAGAAATTCAGATAAAAATGCCATATGCACTGAAATAGTTTGAATGTGATTATCTACAAAAAGGTCAGAAATTAAATTTCCCCTTTTTAACATCTAGAATTAAGTACGTTATTTAGAACGTTTTTAAAACCCTAAACTCAAGCTCTGAGAAATTCAGATAAAAATGCCATATGCACTGAAATAGTTTGAATGTGATTATCTAACACACGCTTAGCACTTTCTTCTTAAGATCCATCAATTTCCTTTGCTATAAATGCATATATATTGCCAAAACTAACGAAAGCGTTTCACTTCTACAAACACATTTATCTCGAAACGTGAATGCCAAACAAATATTTTGCAAGAATAATGAAAGCAGTAAAGACAGATGAATATGATTCAACCACTCGAATAACCAATCCTTTCAGTTTTCATGATGAAGAACAAAGATTCTATTCTTATGATGATAAAGTGGGTAATTACTTATTAAACTAGCCATATTAAAACATCAAACTTATAGTTCCATTCTCAATAAAAGTAGAAGATCATCTATATACACAGCCGTCAAGTAATCTCCTTGTGTCTGTTAAGGGATAAAATCCCACATCGAATAAAGATGTAAACATAAACCAACTTATAAAGGATTGTGTTAGTGCTCTTAATAAGGTTGATCTTTTAAGATAGAATCTCAATTCTTAACATGGTATCAGAGCTCATTAATCTTTAATGAGCAATTCGATTATGTTAAAACTCTAAAAGTGAGCATACGAATTTCAAGATTGATCGAGCCACCATCTTACGGGGGCATGTTAAGGGATATAATCTCACATCAAATAAATATGTACATATAAACCAACTTATAAAGAATTTGGTTAATAAGGTTGACCTTTTAAGATAGAACTCTAATTCTTAACCGTGTCTGCATAAAAGGTTAGGCTTAATTAAATTACTTATAATCAACGATTTGGAATGAGCATAAAGACATTAATGTTATTATGCATTGTCCACGTGAAAATTCTTGTCATAATTCAAAGATATGACTTTGGTTTTGTCGGCTTGCTCAATTTGGCAGTCAGGTATAACTAGACCTTTCAACGTAATCATCTCCTCTCCCCTCCCTATACTCATAAATCTTCGTGCCTCAAGCATCTTATCAATACCATAAGTACATTTTCCTATTAAGTGTTTCGTCCCACCATGTGCACCACAATGATTGTGAGCCTTAAATGTAAAAGTACCATAATGGGAAACAAATAGACTTGGTCTATATAATAGCTTTACTCACTCCAAACCCAAGTTAAGAGAGAGGATGTCGAGAAAGTTATATTAATTTTCCTACTTCAAACTTGTCATTTGAAAATCCTAAGCATGTACACCATCTCCCTCACCACCAACCGGTCCCCAATAAATACAGAACTTCAAACTTAAGAGTTAAGGAGCAACAACTGAGGAGGGAATTATAAAAATAAATAAATGTAGTTTAATAAGGAAATAAATTAAAAATTAAATAAAACGAAACTCTTTCAGGAAAAATAATTAAAATAATTAGATCTTGATAAGGGGCCTTAACAAGGACCCTGAGAAGAGAAAATAAATGGAGCTTGAGAAGGGATCATGGTATATTTAAGCAACACAAACAAAATCACATAATTTTACCATTTTGAAAGTGAACATATCTTTTCATTTTCTGTTTTTCCCCTCCTAGGGTTAAGACAGAGGCTTTTGAGAAAATTGATTAGGATTTCAACTCAATATATATACACTTTTAAAAATAATTATTTATTTCCAGTGGATCTATATATACTTTTATAAATAATTATTTATTTCCAGTGGATCTATATATGCAAATCAATTTAAGTGAAACTCAAAAAGAGAATTGAAGCTAATAAAATTCCAATTCATAACCATGAAATACATTCAATTTTTAAAATCCATAAAATTTAATGCTCATAAAATATACATTATAACTCAATCAAACAAACAAATAGATGCCTACATGTTCTGATCTGTACTCGAAAAACTCAACAAAACCCAAAAACTAATAAAAAGAAAGTCATATCTCAATCAAGCAGTAACTGAAGCATAAAAAAAGAGCAAAAATTAAGATTTGAACAACGTTTACCTCCCTTAGAACTGATAAAGGAGTATTTATCTGTCTTTTGAGTTGAATAGATTCGAATTGAGTATGTTTTAAGAGAGAGAAAGAGAGATGTAGGTTCTCTTGGGGGAAGAGGGTTTGTAATGATGGAAACCCTAGGCACATGTTGTTATATATATATATAAGGTGACTAGATGGGTTGTACAGTGTTGATGGGTACAATTCTTACTATTCTTCTTACGAAATATTTGTATTTGGCTTAAATGACTTTATTTTTGCTTCGGGGTAGTGTTGTTCAAAGGCTTGTTCGAAAAGGAAAAAAAAAAAAAAAACAGTGCTCCATACCACTATTTACTTAAAATGCATATTAAATAATTGAAGACACGCTTTGATTGATAAACACTTAAATAGTGACTAAGAGTACTAAGTTCCTACTCCAAGAGTAGTAGAATTTCCTCATCTAAGTAGTAGAATTTCCTCATCTAAAAAGATTATCTCATAATTAAGACAATTTTAAATTACACACAAGCCTTTAATTTATTAGAAAAATATAAAGACGCCATACAATTTTGAACATTACAATTTTAGACATGACATAAAACTCCCTCATTAGCATTATTAAATATTTTCATTTTATACTTTTCTTTTTCTTGCTAGATTTAAAACTATTTCTTTATTTTTTGAATTTGAATTTGGATAAGAACATTGTTTTAAGTTTAAGAACATTTCCTCTGTTCCACAAGCAATTTCATCTTAAAGATTAATATTTCATCTTATTGTTCTATTAGTAACTAAAAGGTAAACTCAATGGTTGTATAATGCTACACAGAGGATGGAAGAGGCTAATATGATAAATGATTTGAACTCAAACCTGAGAAATTATATGAAATGGATAAAATGTACTGGGCACAATGTGTAAGGGCTGTTTGGTTATAGCTTGTAGTTACAAAATATCTTACTTTCATAAAGAGGCAGCAGGTCTAAGGTGAGAAATAAAACATTCTGCTTAGTGGAAAGTGCAAGTGTGTGGACGGATATACTCTTTGTTAGGATTTATGTTGTACTGATAATTCTTTAGACAAAATGATTATTATAAAATAATAGGATTGTCATAAAAGAATTGTAAAAGTCAAGGAATCTTCTGTGAGTTGGAGTATGGAACAAAGAGAAAGAGTGGATATATGCTAGCGTGTTGCCTAGCTAATGCTCGAGCGGAAAAAGCAGAATCATTATCGTCTGCCTATAGCTCAAGCGACAGTGTTATACAGGAAATCCTATTTCGCGATTTTCAAGAGTTATATCCATCATATACTACATAAATACCTCTTACTATTAATACTCATTGCCCATTACTTTTTTGCAGTAGTTGATCATTGTTTTACATTCTCATAACATCAATCCAACATTCAAGAATACCTCAAGACATTGAGATTAACCCTTTGGTTCTTGATATCAATCAACCACAAGTTAGGAAAAACATCAAAGTCAAATAATCCAAAATACCCACTTCTTAGATATAATCAGGAAGATACCTTCTCAATAGTTTTTAGATATTGTTAAAGTTTGAAGGAAGTTGGACTAGAAGCACACGAAGAATACAAGAACAAAGTGTTCTTAGTGATCCACAATAGATACACAATTCAGAAGATCGGAAGCGTATGTGAGTGATGCACGTTCGAGTGGATCTTGGAGATTGTACAGCGAGTCTTGTGGGTTTTCTAAGCTGGATCATACTATAAGTTCTTATTGTCTATAATGAAAACTATTGGCTTGATCCCGGAGTTTTTTACCCATTAAGGGCTTTCTCCGTCATCAATTCTTTTTATTGTTTACATTATTGATTTCATACAAGACGCCAATTCAACATAAGGTAGTTAATTCACGTGAATTGGATCTAGATTAATGAATTACTATAACTAGTTGCAATCTTGATTTACGATAATTTTTAACTCCGCATTATTCACCTATTCACCCCTCTAGGTCATTTTAGGGCCGAACTCGTAACTTTCACTCTTGGGCATTGAACAAGTGATATTTGGTTAGTTTTCAGACATATTCACATATTCTTGGGTACCAGCCTTGTCCGATAAAACAAGAGTTGTTTTGCAGAGACTCTGATATCATAGATGCACCATTTGGTAAGAGCCAGTTTGAGATGCCCGGTCTGGCGCAATTAGGAGGTAATATCATTTAGAGCCCCCAAGTCCCTTGTGGGAAGAATTCTTTGTGATAGATGTCATTCAAGAAAAACTTTCATGCCTGTGAGTTTAGAGAAGATAGTTAATATCTTTGGCTGGTTATCATCTATGCTGTGAATTATTCAGAAAATGATTGCACTAAAGGGTTGGGAACGAAGAAGAAATGCTTTCAGCTTCCCTTGGATCCCATTTTTGTATCTTGCTATCAGTCATGAGCAAGAAGATCATCTTGTTAAGTTATTAGACTTTATGACCGGTGAGGATGCTGGAACACGGATGTTACGAGTGCAGATTTTCACCCCGTGACAATTAATTAATTCTCTCGATGCCATGTGGTACACCGGATGCAGAAGACCTTCCAATGGGACATTTTGATTGCAAAGGTTTATATAAAGTAAAATCTGGATATCATCTAGCAATGACAATGAAGAACATGCAGTCCCAAGTTGGCTCAAATCAGCTTAATAGCTGGTGGAAATTTTATGAAGTTAAATATACTGAGCAAAATAAAGTTGTTTGTGTGAAAATTTTCATGGAAATTCTTAATTTTTATGGCAATTAAATAAATATATATATAAAAAAAAAAAAGAAAAAAAAAACAGAATATATCAAAACAAAACCAAAAAAAAAAAAAAAATTGTGTGGAATTTTTTCCCACAAATAGCACTCAGTATTGATGAAAAAGATGTGTAGTAGATGTGAACTGAAGCTGTAGAATTGATATCACACCCCTAAAAAATATTAATACCTTGCTGATGTTGGGAATGCTCTCTCTTTTGCTGAACTGGTTCGAAAATTTGGTGTCAAATCTTGTTGAAAACTTGGAATAGACTCCAGGTTAGCGAGACGGAAAAATTAATTGTCTTACTGTGGAATTGCTATGAAATCTACATCTATTGGAGGGTGTGGACCATGAGCCAGTTAGAATTATTACAGGAACAATTGAGTGTCACGGGGACATCAGACATAATCACTCCAGATAATAGGCCGAACAGAAAGTGGCAAGTGCCACTGGCTAAACGAACAAAGCTCAATGTTGATGCAACAGTTAAGGATGACAGTGGTTATTATGGCATTGTAGTTATTCTCAGAATGATGAAGGAGAAATGGTCACTGCTCTTGCCAAATCCATTTGGGGAACTGCATCTTCCCTTACTGGAGAATGTATTGCTATTCACAGAGGGCTCTGGTTTCTACAGATAGAGGGTACATCGGATATTGAGGGTTTGGAGCCGGACAGTAGCAATGCCGTTAATGCAGTAAATACTCCAAGCTTTCACGCACCTCAAGGGGCTGTTTTAAGGTGCATATCAGACCTGCTGCTTCCTATTCTGGCTTTAACTTGCAATTACATTTGACGTGAAGCCAATAGTGTCACCCACACTTGTGCCAAAACAAGCATTATGCAACATTGAAACGAGTGTGTGGGTCGGCAGATCCCCAGATTTCGAAACTCATGAATGCTGATATGTTAAAAAAAGAAAAGATTTAGAGAGGAAAAACGAAAAGGAAAAAAAAAAAAAAAAAATACTTTGTAGTATCTTACAATAAGATTGTGTAATGATAAAAAATAAATAAAATTGCATGCATATAATTTTTATGGGTCAAAATTTTAAAGTTTGTCTCATATTTCTTGACATTAAAGTCGTTTTAAAACGAAACATAACTAAAACGATAATGATGTCGTTTCTTTTCATAGATAACGATAGTTATATCGTTTTGGCTCAAAATATCGATTCGATAGTCCATGGCCATCAATTGTTAAATATCTACGTTGATTTGTTAAATATTTTACTTATAATCATCCTAATTAAATTATCCTAAAGTATATATATATCTACGTTGATTTGTTAAATATTTTTCAATTGTTCGTATCCACAACAATATATAATTTATCAAGGAAAAAAAATATCATTTCGAGTTTGAATTCGTTAAATCTTTATTTTCTTATCGATTAGATTTATTATGTTTCTGCATGTTTGTATGTAAATTTGGTTTTTATTATATCAAAATTCACATCAATGGATTATGTTTAAATCTGTTAGGATTGCAAGAAGGGGTGGGGTAACATTCATCTAGTTGATTAAAGAATCAAGATTCTTGGAAAAATGTTTTGATTGTTGTAAAAAAATTAATTTCCATCTTTTAGGATCTGGTTCATTCAAATTTTATTGAAAGAAATGACATAAATGTTTAATTACCCTAGTTGAATTATGAACTGATCCAGGGTTCTTTCTGTTGCGCATTGATGCTTGTAAAGTGGAGCCATTAGCAAAAAAATTATATCAAGTGAAGTGACTCAAATACTGAGATTGAACAATAAGGTCCGACAAGCAGTTTTGTCGGTTTGTTAGATACTCTAAATGTAAAGGCAGTTTAGGAAAATTTTCATTCATACATATCCCTATCCCCACCAACATTCAAGGCATGTTGTTATTATCGTCTTCGTGGGTTGCCTATTTTTCATACCATTTGACAATATGCACACTCTTGTTCAGAAGTTAGACACCAATGTTAAATGGTGGTCCATTTATGCCTGTTTACTCGGGGTTCTTCTATTTCTTTTCATCTCCATTTATAGGGAAAACAATCAAACTAAGCTATTCGAATTTCAATCGCTGGTGGGTTTATATTTCTTCTAACAAGCATTATTTCTATAATTTTGCTTGAGGAACAATTTAAATATCGTTGAAGCATTACAATTTTTGTACTGGAACATATCGTTTTGTATCTCAAGAATGATTTCAATGTCATTATGTGGAAAACTATAATTTTATTACTAGAATGACTTCAATATCATTTTGTATATGAGAACGATTTAGATTTAAATGTCGTTATGTTAAACATTACAATATTCGACATCAATATCAATTATAATGACATTTGTGTCGTTCTAGAAAAATAATACGATATAAAAGTTGGTCTGTAATTGAAAAAAAAAAAAAAAACACATAACGTAAAATGACTTTAATGTCGTTCCATTAACACAAAATCATTAACATAAAAATGCAACACGATGAGTTTTGGATTGTTCCAATACAACACAATTAATAGCACAATGACTATAAAATGTAATAAATCATTTGGTTCTTTCAACAAGTACCAAATAATAAAGCTACATCATTTGGACAAGAGCCGATATCTCCATTTTGTATAGCACTGTATCAACCTTCAACACCTCTTTGAATTTATCATACAAGTCCATATAAGAAATTATTTTCGAAATAAGATTAGGTGTTGTTTTCTCTTGGTTACTCTCTGCATATATTCATTTTCAAACACCTTCAACTAACTACTCATATTCAATTAGATCTAAATCCATAACATATCCTCGGTATCCATAACTACAATTTAACATAAAATTTTTAAAATTTCATCAAATATCAAACTTCGTACAGTATTGATAACGGGACGTATGTCGTTATGAGTTATAGAAAACGATATGTAAGTTGTTAAGCAAAAAATGAAATGTATGTCACAGTAGAACAACAAATAAATAAAACAACCAAACATGTATTACCAACATATATCACTTCAAAAATAAGGGGTAATAAGATTAGATTGGAAAGCAATCCATGTCAAATGTCTAATTCAATGATAAAATGAATTCAAAGCCAATATTGACAATTAACACCATAAACACAAATCACAACAACATGAAAAAATGATTTAGAAAAATTGAAAAAGAAAGTAGCTCAAATATTGAAATTTAATATTACCTTCTCTTTTTCTTTTAATACCCAACAAGAATGTTGTAAGCTTTGATTACTTACTTCAACCAAATGAGTATTCAAGGGAATGACAATGGTGGATTTTAGGATTTCATGAAGGAGAGAAGATGATGATAAGAAAAGACAATAATTAAATAAAAATGTTGACCCGACTAAGGGAAGCCAAAATTGAATTAAGATTAAATGTAAACTAAAAGGGGAAATAGGGCATCATGTCTTTTTACATACAAGGACATTTTAGTAATATAGAAATTGTATTTTCCTTTTCTTTGTATCGTTAGGCTATCCGACTAAAAAAGATAGTTCTTAGGCTTTATAAATAAATTTTTGCTTTGATTAGGCCTTTCAAATGAAACCCCCTGACGAAAAACATAGATTGTGGGGGTGGGGGTGTGTTGTGGGGTTTTCCATTTTTACATTTCAAAGGATTTTAGTTAAATTATCTAAATGGTTAGATTAACTTAAATTAAAGGGTGAGATATTTTGTCAAATTTATTTGTCAAAACTATTTGCAGGGGGAACGCTCCCCGTCAAATGATATAAAAAGGGAAAAAATTAACTAACTTCTATTGTTCTATTTGTAACTAAATAGGTTAACTCAAAGGATTGCAAAATGGGTATCAGGGGCAGGAGAGGCTAATATGATTAATAAATTTGGAACTTAAACTTGAGAAATTAAATGCACGGGAGCAAATGTATTGGGCGCAATGTGCAAAAGCCCATTGGTTGTAGCTAAGAGAGATAAATAAACATTACTTTCGCTATGAGGCAGTCACCATGAGGCAGCAGGTTAAAAGGCAATAAATGAAATATTGAGCTCATGGACAGTAAAGGCGTGTGGAGGGATATACAGGTTGACATTGCTCCTGTAATATTCGATTACTTTTCAGACATATTCACTTCTTCTCACCCAGACATGGGGCACATCTTGGAAAGGTTCTTGGGTTAGGGACCAGCCTTATCGGATTAAAACTAGGATTATTTGGCAGAGCCTTTTACAAAATCTGATATCAGAGATGCACTATTTGGTATGGCCCGTTTAAGGCACGTGGTCAGGATGGGTTCCACACGGTTTTTATCAAGGAATTTGGAGGTAACATTGTTCAGTTTAGATTTTCTTAATGGAAATGGGATGCTAAATTTCTCTAAATGACACAAATGTGATGTTAATTCCAAAAACTAGGAGTCCAAGGAGTATATCTGAATTCTGTCCAAACCATCTATTAAATGTTATCTATGAAATCATGGGCACCAGCATGCTAAAAAATGTATTTTGACAGCATCTTTCTCCTTTTTGATTTAAGGGGCTCCTAAAATGTCAGAGTGATACCGACAAGGGGACTCCCACAGGGATATCTGCTCTCTCCGTATTTATTTCAATTACGTACCGAGGGACTATCTAAACTACTACAACGAGCTGAGATTGAGGGTAAGATTCGGGGATTCGGTTGTTCCAGAATGGTCCACAGGTTAGTCACTTATTCTTCGCTGATGATGTCTAATATTTTATAGACCCACTCCAGCTGACTGGCGTAATTTAAGATATTTTTAGGATTAGGAGATGGTTTCTGTGGATAAAATTAATATTTTGAGATCGGTTATCACCTTTACCCCCAACACAGGCAGGTGTGCAACAATTTGTTATTTCTTTTGGAGTTAGTAAACATCCTTCACACTTAATATTTGGAACTTCCATCAGTGATTAGACAGAGCCATAAACAGATCTTCAAAGGTGTAAAAGAGAATGTGGTGCATAAACTTCAACTTTGGCGTACGAAATTTTTTTCATTAATTTGTGGGGAAAGAAAATTCTAATTAAGGCTGTACCTCAATTTATACCACTTATACAACGAGCATTCTCCAGAACCCGGAGGGTCTATGCAACGACACGGAAACTAATGTCCTCCTTTCGGTGGGGAAAAAAGATGGGGCAGATAAATTACATTGGTCATCATGGGAAAGAATGTGCAAGCAGAAATATTGGGAATACTGCTTGTGCAGAGCCATGCACCATAAAGTTGGGGTTATTTGTCGGAATTAGAAAGGGGAAACGACCGCTTCTCTTGCCAATTTTATTTTGGAAACTGTATCTCCCCATGAAGGACACATGTTTTCAGCAGATAGTAGCAATGCCTTAAATGCAGTAAATAATTCTAGCTCGCATGCACTTGAAGGAGCTGTTTCAAGAATTAAAATATGCCTACTTACGTGAATGTGCATCCAACCAGCTGAATTAACTAATTCACACTACCATCATGCTTGCTGGTATTTCCTGATTTTCAGGAGTGGAATGAAGAAATCAGTTAGCCACATGGCATCTTATCATCTAGAATATTCTTGTATAGATATGCTTGTATAGGTTGAATGTATATAAATACCAATAGAAGGAAAGAACCGGATGTAGTGAAATTTTCTGTCAATCAAAACTTATTTCAATTTCTAACTTGGTATCAGAGCCACCATGGCTAACACCAACATAGAAAATCACTCCAACCCAACTGATCTGAGCACGGAACCAGTCACTCAGTTTGCTGTNCCTCTAGAATATTCTTGTATAGATATGCTCGTATAGGTTGAATGTATATAAATACCAATAGAAAGAAAGAACCGGATGTAGTGAAATTTTCTGTCAATCAAAACTTATTTCAATTTCTAACTTGGTATCAGAGCCACCATGGCTAACACCAACATAGAAAATCACTCCAACCCAACTGATCTGAGCACGGAACCAGTCACTCAGTTTGCTGTAAGCCAGAGCTCACCAATGACAACAAAGTATTTATGGAATTTTTCCCTGACTATTGTGTTGTGAAGGATCTACAAACGAGGA